>VDFB02035155.1:0-25104 GCA_007258455.2 Sequoia sempervirens
TGTGAAGAGGTATTTGTGGTGATGAAAGGCAATGGAACGCTTCTTTTGGCATCGGATTCAGAAAAACATCATCCTGGAAGGCCTGAACAATTTGCAGTGGTGGCTAATAGCACATTCACTATCCCCATGAATGCTGCACACCAGGTAAGTACATCTTATGCAAAGCAAAAGTTGAGTCAAATGTGAATTTAACTAACCAGTATAATATGGATTAACTCTAAGATATTATGAGGTTGACAAAGTTGTTCCTTATAATTTTCAACTTTCTTTGCTTATGAATTTTATATGTATGAGTTAGAAACTTATCTTGGTTCGTAGTTGAAACTTGGTGAATGGTGAAGGATTTGCAGCATACATGTCAGTCCACTTTCAACTGGTGTCATTATGCCATTTGTCTGGTGCTGATGTTGTTACATACACAGAGGTTAATATGTGTAATTCCACTTTCAACATGCTAAAAGGTTTTGACAGTAAGTTGATGGTTAATCTGAAAAAGTGTAGTTCCATGAAAAGAGAATTAGTGTCTCTGGGTTTTGTTGTGTGTGAAAAAGGGTTTAAAATGGACTTAAAGAAGGTCAAAGCAATTGTGGATTGGCCTTCACCTAGGAGTATGTTTAAAGCTAGAAATTTTCATGGCTTAGCGAGCTTCTATAAGAAGTTCATAAGGAATTTTAGTGGAACTAGTGCTCCAATCATGGAGACAATGAAAGGAAGTAGAAGAGAGTTTGTTTGGACAGCTGCAATAGAAAATAATTTTCAGTTGTTGGAGGAGAAAGTGACCAAACAGCTAGTTGGCACTTCTAGATTTTGAAAAAGTTTTTCAAACTGACTGTGATGCAAGTGGGACAACCATTGGAGGTGTATTGAGTCAACAAGGAAGGCCTATAGCATATTTTAGTGAAAAATTGAATGAAGCAAAGAACAAATATTCGGTATATCACCAAGAGTTTTATGCAATTGTACAAGCATTGAAAAGATGGAGACATTACTTGCTGCCCAAGGAGTTCATGCAGTATATAAATCATTGTGCTCTACAATTCATTAACAACCAAGGTAAGCTAAATCAAAAACACTTGAAGTGGATTGAATTCCTACAAAGCTATTCTTTTGTTTTGAAGCGTAGGAGTGGTCAATCTAACCGAATTGTTGATGTAGCTAGCCAAAATGTAATTAGTCTGCCGGGAATAAAGAAATAAGAGATAAGACTTAGTTAGATAATTAATGTAAGTGGTTTGTCCTATTAATTAGTGGTTTGGGGATTAGTTCCCGAGAGAATAATTAATGTAATGAAACGACGTGACGATTGGTCTTCAACCACCATCCGCGCGCTATATGTATCGTGAGTCATGTAGTTAATGTTCATGTTACCGCTGTTGATATGATTGTCATAAAATACTTGTACCAGCATATGTTTAATGAATAAAGACACAGTGATGATTTTATGCTTTACATTTTAGTACATGTTATGTGTTATGTTCTGTAAGTTTCTCTCGTTTACTCATTGCATATGTTGGAATTCAATCCGCGAGTAAATAGTTGATGCTTTGAGTAGAAGATTGTTGTTGAATGAGTTGCGTGTAAATGTTGTGGGTTTCAATTATATGTGGGATTTGTATGAAGATGTTGATTTCAGAGACACTTGGACAACTTGCAAGAGTCAAGTAGAAAAGGATAGGACCTCATGGCTGGAATATTTTATCCAAGAAGGATTATTGTTCAAGGGAAAGAAATTGTGTATACCTCAATGGTCAATGAGGAAAACTTGATAAGGGAGAAGCATAATGGAGGTCTAAGTGTTCATTTTGGGGTAGACAAAACAATAGCATTGTTGAATGAAGGATACTATTGGCCTAGAATGAATGTAGATGTGAAGAAGATGGTGAGTGCAAAATTTTAGAACATAGGGACAAAGCAAAATAGGGGATTGTACCAGCCTTAACCTATACTAGAAAGGCCATGGGAACATATTAGTATGGACTTTGTTTTGGGAGTGCCTCGAACTCAAAGAGGTAATGATTCATTTTTTGTTGTTATTGATAGATTTTCTAAAATGGCTCATTTTAGTGTTCCACAAGGACGCGTCCCCCCCACATTTCCTAGATGAGGACGTCTCAGAGACTTGGGGACTTGGGGGGGACATCCCCCCCACCAGCCCACCACCAGCGCCACCATCCCACCACCAGTGTCACTGTCTCCAAGACGCCACTAGGACTTTGAGGATGTTGGGGTGTCCTCAAGACGTCTAGGGGACTCCTAGTTGTCTCCAAGATGTATAATTTTTATACATCTTTTTATAACTATGTTTTCATGTACTATATGTATTTCAGCAACCTGCCACCCCCTCGCCGCCGTCCCCCCACCGCCCTCAAACTTAGACCCCCCGTCCCCGCATCCCCGAAATGCGTCCCCTGTCGTCCCCTCATCCCCATCCCTGAAACCCCGTGGAACACTGCATTTTATTCTATGTCAGAAACATAGTGATGCATCGTTCTTAGCCACATTATTTTTCAAAGAGGTAGTTAGGTTGCATGACTTGTTGAAGAGCATTGTTTTATATAATGTCCCCTTTTGAGGAGTAGACAGAGTTGACCGTTTAGCCTATTTTATTCCTTTAAGCTAATGTCTGAATTTAGGGGAATAAATTAAATTAATTATTTAAAGCTATCTAATAAAGTAACTTTTAACGGATAGCTTTATTTTAATTAATTTAATAAAGTGACTTAAGTGAAAATTAAAAGAAATATTACAAGTCACTTTATTATTGAGATTTATTTAAATATTACAAGTGGGAATTTGAAAAGGCCTTCGGGATTATTCTAAGGGGGAAATATAAAAGTGGATTTGGAAACTCATTTGCTCATGCTTATTTTTATTTTTCTCTATTGCAGATTTGGAGCTTTTGGTTGGAGAAAAAGCCCAAGACAAAAGCCCTATGGGAAATCAATTTCAGTGGTGAGATATCTCTCTTAGTTGATTGCATGTGAAATCACATAGGTTCCATATAGGAGTATGAACTATTGAAGTTTTTATAAATTTTCAGAAGTTTGCAGGCAAAGGGAAATTTATTATTTCTCCAATTTGTGTAATGTTGGCATAACAACTAACACCTCTAGAGTGTAGGTTGGTATGGAAAGCTATGCACACTACGCAATGAGTGCTCTTCAAATTAGGAGGGGAAGTTCCCTCGTTGTGTGGAAAAAATGCTTGAAAAAGTAAACTAAACTAATTCCTATCTTTTTGTCTCAGCTAAAAGAGGCACAAGGTTTGCGAGAAACTTCAAGCGTTGCAGCCAAGGATTTTCTGGTTTCGCAGGTCTTAACTACAACTCAAAACTAATTAACTTATACTATCCAATCCCCTCAAGAAATCAGAGCATGAGGAAACGGAGAGAGAATGATCTTACACGATAAAACGGGTATAGATTCACAACGTGAAGGCAAGGTGGGCTCAACTATTTGCTTGTCTGAATAGATTTATTATCACACACATCATATGATAAGCTTTAAGTACAGATTCTCAATGTGAAGGAAAGGTGGGCTCAATTATTTGCTCAATCTGAATAGGCTTATTAGAAACACACCACCAAGGATAGCCAACTAGGACAGTAAATTGCATAGACGAAACATGCATACAATTTATGATCGAACTAGCCACTATATCTAACTAAGATAAGCATTCACAATAATAACTGCATGAAACCCAAGTGGCATATCATAATAAATACTTGTGAATAGATACAGAATAAGTGATATTACAGGCAAGGTGGGCACAACATATATTACTCTCTCGTTCAAAAGTTATTTACAAATGAGCAAAAGCTCTTATTTATAGACATCAAAAGGTGTAGGGAACCCTAAAATCACCTTGAGTCAACTATAGTCTTGCAATGCATGCAAGATTTATTATTAAACCCTAATAAAGAAAACTATATAGTTAATTGGAAAGCTACCATCGGTTAACCGGTACATCTAATCTAAATGGACATGTGCAAGCATGCACGTCCTTATTGAAAGAAAGTTAACTGGAACACTACCATCAATTAACAAAAACCCAGTGTTCCACGGGGACGCGTCCCCCCCCTTTTTTGTGCCTTCTCCCCATCCGGGACGTTTTAGGGACTTGGAGACGCCATGGAGACGTCCCTTGGCCGTCCCTCCACCGCCACCGGGATGTGAGAGACGTCTCTGAGACAGGGGAGACGCCTGGGCGTCTTCGAGACGTCTCAGGGACGTCCAAGTGTCCCTTGAGCATCTCGGAGACGCCCAGGAGTCTCCCGCGCTGGGACGCATTATAAAACGTGTTTTTAAAAAAAATCTTTTATTTTTGTTGAAGTTTGTGCCTGGGACCAAACCCTAAAGGCCTATGGGACCCATCTCAAAGCCTCTAAATGAAATAAAACTCTCAAATTGCTTTCTTTTTTACTCATATATGCATTTGATGTTTTGGGGCAGCTAGGTGAAGAAGAGTGTTATTTAAATTCGCGACCTGAATGGATTTGAAAACGGACAGCTATGCACAGATAAACTGCTCTTCAAATTAGGAGGGGAAGCTCCCTCTTGCTGATGGTGTTTGAAAGAAAGTAAACTAAAACTAAGTTTCCTATCTTTTTGGATCAGCTTAGAGCACAAGGTTTTTTAAACACAAACGCCGCAGCTGAGATTTTCTGATAAGAATTTCAACTACGACTAACCTAGACTAAAGACGTTCCTAACCTCTCAAGTAATAGCAGAGCAAGAGAAGTTAGAAATTAACAAGGTAGATTCTCTGACAAAAATACTTCAATAATCTTTCTTCCAACAAACACCTACACACTTCACTGTAAGCTGAAATAAAGATCATAAAAGCGTAACATAGATCACGGAAATCTGAGATTTTCGACCAAGGCAAAAGAGGCTCATGATTTTATTACTCAAATCTCTGAAACAAAAACTCCCTTCTAACATGCCTTGAACAAGAAATTGCAGCTAAGGAGGCTTGCAAACTTATTCTTAACACAATAGAAAACAGCAATCTTACTAACTCCTTGTTGGCTAAAGAGGCTCAACAATTTGCTTATCACAATACAAATGAACAATACTTGAGCAACAAATAGAAGGCACAATAGGCTCAGCGTTTTGTTCTCACTAGCACGGTTAAAGAAAAATAAATGAGCAAAGGCTCTTATTTATAGAGAAGCAGAGGAGTAGGGAACCCTAAAATCTCCTTGCTTTCACAATCTAGGGCTTGCTCAGCAAGCAAGCTTTATTACTAAATCTAGAAAGAAGAAACCCTAAAAAGCAGAAAAAGCGGGAACTGCCAACTATTACATCTTATCTTCTTTCTATCCTCAAAGAATGGATAAGGATTATTCCAAGAATAGAAAGAAAGCGGAAAGAAAGCTTCTAGAAGAAAGCTGCTTTAAAGCTCGATCACATCCGCTAGGAAGTCTGAGATTGTGTCCCGGTTCGGTGCATCTATACCATCAACAGCAAAACACCGCTTTTCAAGAATATCTTCAGCATCTGCAATAGATCTCTGGAAATCTTCAATCTCATTGGCCGCTTTATTGAACTTTGCTGACATCATTGAAACATAACCTATCCTTCCACCAACTGGGCTGCAACTATGAACAACATTCTGGAACTGATTTTGTACTTCCTCAAGCCCGACGTAAGAACCATCCTCAAGACTGTACTGAGAGGGGATCTCTATGACAAATTCGCTGATGAAAAGGAGAGCTTCAACCACCCTTTGTCTGTAGGTGATGAATTCTTCAGATATTCTCTCATAAGTTTTAATTTTGAAAACATGACGCTCTCTCCAAGCAAGGATTTGCCTTTTGTGCTCCTTTGAAACCGCTGAACCGTAGGCTGTGTCTAAATCAGCAATGATAATCTCATGCCTAGGTTTTACTTCAGCCAGTGTTTGTTCAAATCCCTGGATGCCTTGACGAAGTTCATGAGCGTTTTCTCTCAACTGGAACATCTGAGCCAAGATCTCCTTTCCTCTGACAATGAAGCTCTCGATCCACTCCTGAGTCTCTTTCCCACATATGACCAGCTGTCTTAACTGATGATGATCAGCTGGTGTCTCTAAGACCTGGGGCAGCAACTGAGTTGTTTGTGAAGAACCACGAGCAAGGTTAGAAATAAAAAGCTTAAGCTGCTGATTTTCAGCCTTGAGGGCTGCCTTGTCTTCTCCGTCTTTTAAGCACTCTTTCATGAAGGTTTTCAGATACAACTTTGAAGAGACTCAAATCTGCATGTCTGGTATTTCTACCGAGATTAGCCTTGACCATGACAAAATCATCCATGTTTACCTCATCCCTATTCTTATCTTCTGGGGGCACCGCAGTCTCTATGACAATCTCGTTATCGGGATTCCTATCAAAATGAACTTGCTTCTTTGCCTTTTTCTTAGGAGGTTCCTGATAAATGTTATCGAGATCATCAACACTCACTTGATATGAAGGTCTTCTCCTAACCCTTCCTAAGGAGTTCTCAAGCCAAGACACCGTAGTATCTTTACTAACTGCCTCAGGAGGTACTGCTGCAATCTCTTCATCATCTTCGATATCAAGATCAATATGAATTGGTGACGAACCTGTCAAAGGCACAGGGACATGTGTTAAAGGCGGCTCCTCTGCTTCATTGTGAGGTATGGGCTTGTCAAGAGGAACTTCTGAATCAATTGTAGGCTGTTCCTGTATGACTATGCCTGAGAAATCCATCCTTCTTCTTACATTTTTATTCGATCTACTGCCTTTGATGCCATCTTGAGACTGACTTTTACCCTTTCCTTTTGACTGTGCTGTGGAAGAAGAGGGAATTATCCTTGGCGGCTCTGCTACCGGAATAGAGTTCTTCCTTTTAAGCACTAGGAAAACCTTACTATACTCCACAACTTGTTTTGTTCTGTCTTCAACTGAAAGAGATTCCTTGTTTGCCCAATTAACTTGTGGAAGAGGCTGATCCTCGATTCTTTTCTGAGTGTACATTGGTAGAAGCACATCTTCATCATCATCGGAGAGTCCTTCAATATCTTCATTCAAACAGTCTTTCATCTGATGGAGAGTCAACCTGCTGTAACTACGCTTTCGCACTTCAAACTCATCTGCACAGTTAGCCCAAAAATCTTCAAGTGCGGGTATGTGATTGTAGTTCTTCTCCAACCGGGCAGCGTAGACACCATGAGGATCAAATGACCGCCTCTCACTGTAGGATTTTAGACCAAATTTATCTAACTCTTCTCCAATTGTCTTGGCATCTGTAGCAGTCCTGCATGTATAAATACCCAACCCTAATGGAAAATGAAGAGAGGGTTTCTTTCTATTTCTCAAGACTGTATGAACACCGTGAGCTTGCCTCAAGAATTCCATGAAGATGACCTCGTCTGACGGATACCTTGGCAACATGAGCGGGGCACCTGAATAACCATAAACCCTGAGATAGGTAAAGGTAGGAAACTGTATAAACCAATCTGCCCATTCGGCCATTGCTGCCCTGGCAACTGAAGAGATGCGGACGTGCAATTCATTGTCTAAGTCACGCACCGTGTACATCAAGAATGCCTCGTTCACCCTTTTGTAGTGGTGCAACGACTTTGTGAATTCCAACTGAGGGATAATAATTATATATGTGTTGAACGCTCAATGACCCCTCGGTGTTCAATCCTCTGAATTGACCTTGATAGGCCACCAAATAGACTAGATATGACACCATGTGGAATACATGAAACTGAAAATATTCTGTTATTTGCTGATGTAGGCAGTCACTTATCAAAGTAGGCCAATCATAAAACTCAGTCTTTTTCATAATGTGAGGTATGGCATAAAACATCCAAGGTTGGAACTTGGTGGCATCTTCTGAACCAGTGACCCTGTTGAGCAAAGTGATGATGATAGCAACCTCGTCCTTGAACTCCCCTCGCCCGACATTCTTGGGCAATGTCTTATGTTTTTCTTTCATCCATCTCTGTGCAATCTTCTTGCTGTATTTGTCCTTATGCGTATTCCACATCTTTTCACATTCATCCCTCGAAAGAGTTACACTTTCAGGCCATGGGGGAATGGAAAAACACTTCTCAACCATGTCAGGCTTTAGACTGCAAATCAACCTGCCATCTGCTGACTGGATCTCCCTAGTAGCCGGGTTGTAATGTTTAATGCAAGCGATTACGAACTCAAGGCTCTGAACTGATATAGGAATAGACGCTGCTGCGAGGAGTCCAGAATGACCCAGGTTCTTGATTGAAGTATTGCCTGCTCTCTCCAAGGGATATAGATCGAACACCGGCTTGATATGATGCAAGTCTGTCTCAGCTGTTTTGATGTAATTATGAAAGAGGGCTGATTCTGACTTGAAGACATTAGGAGTGTATTCCATTTCAGAAAACTTGAAGAATGACTGTAAACTCGCCTTGGTTCAGACAAGTCTTGTGCAATTTCTATTTTTAGAATGCTGATTTTTATGCTTCAACGGACGAATTTTTTGAGAATTTTTCTGAGATATGGGTTTTGTTCAGAATACCAATGTAAGACAACCCAGATCGTCCGTTTTTGAAAATCTTGAATTTTGCCTGAAAAAGCAGCAAACCCTAATTTCTTCAATTTTTCCCGAAAAAAGCTGGCATCTGGGTTTTGTTCAGAGTATCATTAGAAATGGACCCAGTTGATTGAAATTTGAAAAACCCTGACGTTTGATCGAAAAAGCAGCCAACCCCAGGTTTTTGAAAAAAAGCTGCGATATGGGTTCTCTTCAGAAGACTGATTGGAAAGGACCCAGATGGTTGAAATTTGAATGCACTGAAGTTTTCACTGACATGCAAGATAAAAGCACTTGCTGCAACTTGATGAAGTTCTTGAAAAGTTCTTCAGAAGATAGAGGCAAAAAGACCCAGATGACTGAAAAATTGAAAGCCTTGGCTTTCTGCTTGAAAAACTTGATCTTCTGGAACAAAAAGCTTGAAAAAGCAAGGGTTTATGCTTGCTGGTCTGAAAAATCTGATGTAAAACCAGCAACTATGAATTCTTTAATCACAAAAATTTCTCAAACTTGCTGCTCCAACTTTCTCCTCTGGATGCTACCTGCAAAAATAATGAAAAATACATTGAAAAGAGGTGTTAAATAGACCTAGGGTCTGATTTAGGTTTTGCTTTCTTTTCTGCTTTTATTTCAAAACCCTAAATCTTATCTTCTCAGTTTGGACGCCATCTTCTTCTTCTCACAATTTTGAAATTTTAGAAATCTTCAAAAATCTTCTAAGGCATGAAGATTTGGGCGCCTTTCTTCAAGAGGGGCGCTCAACTTCACCAGACTTGGTCAAAATTTCCACTTTTTCAACTTTTCTCCATTTTAACATGCCCCTTCGCCTCTGATTTCCCGTTGACAGATCAACCCGACAGACGAGCTGAGTGATTCACGGCGAAGCCTGACTGATTCTGAAAAAGATGTTCTGGAGGCACCTCCGGCCAAAAATTTGATCTTGACCTCCGAATTCACGGGAGGCTTTTCCTTCTAGGGGCGCCCAGTTTCTCCAGTGTTGGCCATTTTTCTGATTTCCAAGTTCTTCATTATCCTCTATTTCACAGATGATTTCGTTGAATCTTGAGCTTCGGGCGTCGGATTTCTGAATGTTTGTGCTCATTGCGAAGCTGACTGAAAATGAAAAGGAGTCTTCTGGAGACACGTTTGCCAAAAAGTGAACTTTCACCCTTCAAAAGGTTGGGCGCCTATCTTGACTGGGGGCGCCCAGTTTACTAACACTTAGTTTATTTTTTGACTTTTTCACTCTTGCTTTGAATTTCTCTTTTCACCTCTCGTCGGACCCTCTGTTCAGCCTTTTGAATCTGATGACTGCGAGCTCCGTTTGTCGTGCTAAATAGCTCACTGCGAAGCCAGTTGAATTCTGAAGACATCCCGTTATAGCTTCGACTGCAAATTCCTCTGTTTGCACCCCTGAAAAGTTGGGCGCCTTTCTCTTCTTAGGGCGCCCAGTTTCTCCAGACTTAGAAAAATTTTCAATTTCATCTTCTCCAAGTTTCAGATCTTCATTTAATACCTCCACTTTGACCTGAATCTGCCGGAGACTGGATCGTCGGATGCTCTGCCGGGGATATTCATCGCGAAGCTGATTGAAAACTGAGCAACTTCCATTTGAGATCCAAACCTTAATTCCTTCATCTGGTGCCCTAAAAAGGTGGGCGCCTTTCTTCAACAGGGGCGCCCACTTTCAGCAGTGTTAGAAAATTTTCAAGATTTTTCAATCTTCTTCCTCGTTTTTCGTGCATGTTCATCGTTTCACCTTCTGCCGGAAATTGAATGCTGAAATTGACGCCTGGCAGTCGGATGACCTCCATTGATGACCTCAGAACTCCAGATATGCTTCTGAAAAAGCTGAATAGACCCAGTAGGGCAAAACTGATTATTTTAAGATTCTGACTGCACCAGCCTGATACGGACATATTTTGAGCCAATCAAAATCAGTTCGGACCCTGTCGGACCAACTTTCTATTTTTAGAAATTTTCTATTTTTAGAAAATTTTGCCAGTATCCGTTTCGAAGAAACCAGAAAAACCCGTAAAACTTTACTATTTCGAGAAAATTTCTAAAAATAGCAGTTTTCCTAAAATTTAGGATGAAAAACTGAGATCTGGGTTTTGTAGGTTAAGCTGCTCTTAGCAGACCCAGATCGTCAGAATTTGAAAAATTTGTATTTTAACCCTCCATGCAAGACACGCACACCCAAATTTTGACTCTTTTCATTGTTTTGACAAGACTTTTACTCATTTCTTCAAAATGTCTAAGTGTAACAAAAATTTTAATTTTGGGGTACAACAAAAGAGGAAAACCAGTGAGAAGAGTGAGTGAAAGAGTGAGTTTGAGGTGCTGCAAGTGCAAGAGGGGTGAGAAGGAGAAAGAAGAAGAAGAGGAGGAGCATTCTACACCAATTTTGAAGGATTTTTCAAGCACAAGGTAGGATTTTATGACTGTTTTTCTTAGTTTTTTCAATTTTTTTTTGTTTTGTTTTCCAAGTTTTTAGATTCATTTTGAAAATGTAGTTTGATGTTTGAAATGGGCATTGAAATGAAAATCAAAACATGAATATGCATTTGCAGCCACATGTCTATGAAATTATGATTAAAAAATTAATCATAATTTCATATACATAGCTGCAAATGCATATTCATATTCTTAATTTTCATTTCAAGGCTCATTTTCTTTTCTTTCATCTTTCCATCAAGATTCATCATGAAATTTTAAAATTTTATTTTCAAATTTGTTAAATAGAAACTAGGCTGAAACTAGGCACTTATAGAATTTATTTGTTTATTGCAGTGTCACAATGAGCTCTCATGACAATGATGACATCAACATGAGTGAGGATGAAGCTCATTCACATAGTGATATTGATCCTGAATATGAACCTGGGGTTGAGGGGGATGACCATGGGGATGAGCATGAAGTCCAAACTAGTTCCATGGCAAGTGAAGCAAGTAATTTAAATTGCCCTTCTGCAATATTGGCAAAGTATGCTAGGGGTCCTTTTGATCCCACTTCCCCTCTCAAACAATTTGCAACAAAAGATCTAAGTAGGCAACCGCAAGGGGCAACAGCTGGTGGCACAAGGAGGTGGAAGTGCAACTTTTGTGGTGGTGGGTGGTATGGCAGCATCACTAGAGTTAATGCACACCTTTTCATTAAAGGAAAAGTTGTGGGGATATGTCGGTTTTTGATAAAACCAGAAAACCTGAAATTCAAAATTGAAATAAATAAGTTATGGGGTGTTCCTGATGATACTCCAGTTGCACCTGTGCCTACTACTTTGTCTCATAGGACATAGCTTCAGCATAGCCAACAACAGAGATCTAGCCATACTTTGCAGACGAGAGTAGGAGGGACACCAGGTTCTTCTTCTAGTGCCTATGCAGGAGAGGGGAGGGGGAAACGGAAAGTGCAAAGTCAAACTCAAAGTAACCCCATTGCAGATTTGTTTAATGTGCAGCTCAAGGATGAGATAGATGATGCCATTGGCAAGTTCTTCTTTGCCAATGGCATCCCGTTTCATGTTGCCCGATCTCCTTATTTTAAGGATATGATATCGATGGTGGCAAAGGGAGGACCATCATATGTGCCACCAGGTGAGACGAAATTGAGGACAGCGATCTTGGATAAGAACTATTCCAAGATCAATTTGTTGATGGAGAAGATGAAGGAGTGTTGGATTGAGACAGGATGTAGCATAGTCATGGATGGGTGGACGAACATTAGCCATCGTCCACTCATTAACATCATGGTTACATGTACTGAGGGCCCATATTTTCTTAAGGCAGTTGATTGTTCAGGGCATCGCAAAGATGCTGATTTTCAGTTTGAGGTTCTCAGGGATGCTATTGAGGAGGTTGGGCCACAAAATGTGGTCCAAGTTGTGACAGATGCTGCACATGTGTGCAAAGCTGCAGGGAGACTTATTGAGGCTACTTATAGGCATATCTGGTGGACCCCATGTTGTGTGCATGCCATGAACAATGCACTCAAGGACATGGGAAAGATTGAATGGATTAGAGCAGTGGTTCATGATGCGAGAGATGTGCAGATGTTTATTTGCAACCACCACACATCACATGCACTTTTCAAGACCTTCGCTAAGAAGGAGTTCCTGAAACCTACTGATACGAGATATGGTTCCTATTTCATTCTCTTAGACAAAATGATTGAGTTGCAAGAGGCACTGCAACTCATGGTCATGACAGCAGATTGGAGTAGGTGGGCCGAGTCTAGGACAGAGCATGGGAGGAAGGTGAAGGATACAGTGAAGAGCGATGTGTTCTGGGCTGATGCAAAATATATTGTTGCCATCATTAAACCAGTTTTCCAGGTTATCAGGTATGGGGATGCGGATGCACCTAGCCTTGGAGAGGTGTATGAGTGCATTGATTCTATGCTTGATCAGATGAGGGCTGTTGTGCGAGAGAGGGACCCTACATTAGCATTCTACCACGAGCACATTCAGCCAATCATTCACAGGAGATGGGAGAAGCTCAACACTCCCTTGCACATGGCAGCCTATGCACTTAATCCTAAGTGGTACTTGACTAGGCCTGGTAGAGTAACACCGATACAGGATGCAGAGGTGAAGGCAGGGTTCTTTAGGTGCATTGAGAGGATGTATGATGATGTAGATGCCAGTGTGATTCGCACTGAGTGGACCAAATTTGCCACTCTTAGAGGTTATTCAGATGCAGCCAAGATGGATATGCGAACTATGGCGCAGGAGGACCCAATTTTGTGGTGGACTTGCCATGGATCAGGATCTTTGACTACCACTCTAGCCATTCGATTGTTATCTCAGGTTTCTAGTTCTTCAGCTGCTGAGAGGAACTGGTCTACATATAGCTTCATCCACTCTCTTAAGAGGAACAGACTTACCTCTAGGAGAGCAGAGAAGCTTGTGGCTGTACATAGTGCTTTGCGTCTCATTGACTGCAAATCACTTTTGTACAAAGAGAGTCCAGCAGCACGGTGGGATGTAGACCTAGAGGAGCCAGCACAGATTGATGAGGATGTTGCAGTTTCGGCTTCAGATGCAGGGCTGGTTGGTGTTAGTTTGGCAGCGCTTGATCGCGAGGATTCCAGTAGTTCGAGTGATGAGGAGTTTGGGGATGATTAGAGTCCTCCCTTCACTACATTTTTGCATTTTGTACTTATTTTGATTATGATATCAAACTATCAATGTACTCATGCTACTTATTTTTATCATTATGATATGATATTATGATGTGACATGTCATATTTTCGATATTCATATAATAGAAATCTCAAATTCGACAATTTCATTTGTCAAATTTTAATATTTTATTTGATTAGTGATTACTAATAGTTTTCAAGTATTCAAAATGTTAGTATTTGCAATTTTACTAATTTGCCAAAGTTTAATTTGAATTGTTATTCTAAAACATCTTTTTATAACTAGTTATTCAAGTACCATATGTATATCAACGCCGCCCCCCCCGCCGCCGTCCCCCCGCCGTCCCCAAACTTAGACCCCTTGTCCCCCCGTCCCCGAGACCCGTCCCGCACACAGAGACGCATCCCCTTCAGGAAACTCCGTGGAACACTGCAAAAACCCTAAATAAAACTCCAAGTGTACAAAGATGTCTCCCAAAATAGACATGCATGAGATGTGGAACGAGTTAACTTGGAAAGAAGCATTGAGTTAATTGCTGTGTCTGATGTCTATCCTGAAAGGTGGGAACTGGAGTTCACTGGTCGTGATCTCGAGCAACTAACCCCTCCACAAGGTTGTTGACTGCGTCACTGTCTGGGGCACTGATACTCTGTTGAAGTATACTGTGTCTGTGCAGCATGTCTTCACCGCCTGTGATCTGGCACTGAAGTTCACCTCTGCTCCTGGCTGCCTCATCAAACAACGCTGACATGACCGTAAGTTGATTCATCTTATAGCCAACGGTCTCCCCACTGAGAATACTATGAATGAGTGCCTCTTTTCATAGTAATGGTAATGGTGTGCTGGAACAAGGACCTTAACTTCGCCTCTTTTCACCTCAAAGAAAAACCACAACCCAGCTTGCAGTTACTACAATAGTCACTTCACCCGTTTTTCCTTTGTTCTACTTAGTATTGTCAAATACACGACTTGATAAAGCCCAGTTGCTGGAAAAAATGATGCGCCCAAGCCTTCACTACAAAATCATGCCCTCAAATCTAAAATTTACACTCCAAAACTCGTTTCTCTAAAGGTGCAAAAACTCAATGTACTGTGACTTCGAAAATCTGAAAGGAGACCATATGTTCATTTCACCATTGTGCGAAAAACATGCAATAGAAGTATTCCTTTCCAAAATCCTCAATTGTTCTAGCTAGGGATGATGTTGCACATCTGAAACTGGTTTGGAAGGTTCTTCAAACCCTAAACCAGGAAGCTTGAGTTTTTGCCGTGAAAAATATGCATTCAAAAGTGTCGACCCAAAATGGGCTCTTTCATATTATATTTTTCTCACCAACATAAAGTGACATTTTTTTTATATAGTTCACTTTTAAAACATTTGACAAGGTCACTTTATAAAAATGATTTAATTAATTACTTGTATCACCTTTAAAGATTGACTTCAAACTTAGGAAATAAATAGGTAATTAAATAAATGATTCCCTAATTTTGATACTTGCCTTTGGGAATTAAAAAGGAAAAGCAACATCCTAAGTGGCTAATGAGAAGGGGACATTACAATCCTCCCTTCTCGAGATTGCTTTCCCTCAAGCAATTACAAATTGGGATGCTGTAAAATCTACTCTCCCTCCCAAGTTGCGTCCTTTGCTGGCAAGTCTCTCCATCTAACCAAAAAATCCTTAACCACTCTATTTCTTAACCTCCTCTCTTGGGTATCAACTATCTCTTTAGGAATTAGTACCAAATGTCCCTCCTCATCCAATGGGGGTAACTTAGAAGATGAAGTAACCTGCTGTCCAAGTGCCTTTTTGAGCACGAAACATGGAACACATTATGAATCTTACTGTCCTCTGGCAACTCCAATTCATAAAATTGAGGCTTGAGCTTCTCTGCACCACTCTTCTTCAAAGAAGACTGTCTGTAGGGCTACAAACGAAGGTATACCAAGTCCCCAACCTCAAAGCTACGCTCAACCCTATGCCTATCTGCGTATGTCTTTTTCTGATTCTGAGCCATCTGTAGATTATCCTTGAGAACCCTCAAACTATCCTGGCTCTCCTGAATCCAATCCTTAGCTTTAGGAGCTCTACTCTCTCCAAAAGTCAAGTCCATAAACGGTGGTGCATCATACCCATACAGTGCTCGAAAAGGTGACATCCCAATCAACATATGATAAGTGGTGTTATAGCAATACTCCCCCAAGTGCAACCACTTAATCCATGCTCTCTACTGTCCTGAGATGTAACTGCGCAGGTAACCCTCAATCCATTTATTCACAATCTCCGTCTGACCTTCTGTCTGAGGGTGATAGCTCGTACTTGGGGTCAACTCAGTACTTGCCAATCTGAATAGCTCCTAGCAAAAGGCACTCAGGAACCTACTGTCTCTGTCACTAACTATGAACCTTGATAGCCCATGCAACCTGAAGATCTCTCTGAAAAACAACTCTGCCACCTGTGGTGCCCTGTACTCTGTGGGTATAGCAAAGAAGTGAGCATACTTCATCAACCGATCGACAATCACATATATGCAATTCCTCCCATGCACCTTGGGTAGACCTGTGATGAAATCCATGGAAATGCTCTCCCACTTCTACTCTGGAATGGGTAAAGGCTGCAATAGACCTACCGGATGTGAATGCTCATATTTGTTTTGCTGGAAAGTCACACACTCCCTGACATGTGTCAACACATCCTCCTTGAGGCCCTTCCAAGAGAACCTCTCTCTGACTTGTCTATATGTCTTAAAGTAGCCGTGATGGCCTGCTAGAGGAGTGTCATGTGAAGCCTGCAATATCTTATCCTTCAATTTTGACTCTGGCAACAAATAGATCCTGCTTTTGTAGAAGATAACATCATCCACAAGCTTGTACCTATCATCCTGTACTCGGCCATCCATCACCTCACATGCAAACTTATTCTTGGAGTACTCAACTAGCAAGAGAGACTTCCAATCAGCTGAAATACTTGAAAGTGAACAAGCTGCAGGTTTCCTAGAAAGGGCATCGGCAACAACATTTTTCTTCCCTTTCACATACTCTATGCCGAAATCATAGGCCTATATCTTACTGACCCATTTATGCTGCCTCTCGTTCAAATCCTGCTGGTCCAAGAAATACCTGAGACTATTGTGGTCAGTCCTCACCACAAACTTACCTCCAACCAATACTGCCTGAACTTTTCCAATGCGTGCATTATGATGAGCATCTCCTTATCATAGATGGAGTAAAGTCTCTCAGGTCCTCTCAACTTGTGGCTCTCAAAAGCAATAGGGTCCCTGTTCTGCATTAAAACTGCTCCTATACCTTCACCCAAAGCATCACACTCAAGAACAAACGGTTGGGTGAAGTCTGGAAGTGCCAAAACTAGGCAACTACTCATCACCTCCTTGAGCTTGTCAAAAGCTAGTTATGCCTCCTCTGACCAATTGAATGCACCCTTCTTAGTAAGGTCTGTCAAAGGTGCTCCCAACTGAGAAAACCCTTTAACAAAGTACCTGTAATAGCTGCACAACCCAAAGAATCCTCACAGCTTTGTAAGTGTCCTGGGTGCTGGCCAATCGAGTATTGCCTGAATTTTCTCCTGGTGAACCTGTACCCCCTGTGCACTGATCACATGCCCTAAGTACAAAATCTCCTTAAGGCCAAACTCACACTTTGAGGCCTTAGCATAAAGTGACTGCTCCTCCATGATAGTCAAGACCTCATCTAGTTGCCTCAAGTGATCTTCCCAAGTCTTGCTATATATGAGCAAATCATCAAAGAATACCAAAAGGAACTTACACAATTGCTTATTGAAGATGTGGCTCATGCAAGACTGAAATGTAGCAGGTGCATTTGTCAACCCAGATGGCACGACCAAGATATCATAATGCCCATAGTGACATCTAAAGGTTGTCTTGTGTATATCCTGCTCTCTAACTCTGATCTGATGGTACCTTGAATGAAGATCTATCTTGGAAAAATATACTGCACCATGTAGCTCATCCAATAGCTCATCGATCCTGGGTATCGGGTACCTATTCTTTATAGTCTTCTTGTTGAGAGCTCTATAGTCGATGCACATCCACATAGTTCCATCCTTCTTCTTCACCAGGACCACAGAAGAAGCAAACGGACCAGAGCTTGGTCGTATATACCCCATGTCTAGCAATTCCTTGATTGCTTTCTCAATCTCATCCTTAAATTTCTTAGGATGACGATAAGGGGTGGTAATGACTGGCTTGGCCCCCTCCAACTCAATAGTATGCTGAAATCCTCTATTTGGTGGCCTTCCTGGAGGTATCTCCCCAAACACCTTTTCATGCTTCCCCGATAGCTTCTGAATGTCAATGTGATATGGCTGATCTGAATTTGGAGTCTTCTTAGTGGTAATCAAACACTCTGCTGCCCCATGCTACATCACCATGGCGGAAAATGCTCTCCATGCATTTAGCTGACACTACCTTTGGCGCCCCATTAGCCATACCTCTAAGCACGACTCTCTTGCCATCTGCTGTCCTGAACTTAAGCTCCATGGTCCGAAAGTTTTGTGTTTCCCCAATGAATGTAACCACTGAATACCAAGGATGGCATTTGTGTCACCTAAATCCACCACATAGAAATCATTCGTCATTGTGTAATTGCCTAATGTGATAGGCAACTGTGGAACCCTCCGTGTGCATAACATATTATACCCATCCACCACCATCACATTAAAACCCTCGAAGTCCTCTTCTGGTAACCCCTGCTTCGCCACTAGGGCTGCATCAATGAAGTTGTGGGTGGCCCCACTATGAATCAACACCGTGATGCATTGTCCTTGCAAAAATCCCTTGTCTTCGAAGGGATTGAATCTAGAAGTACCTGATAGAGTAGTGATGGTACCACTCTTTCCTTCCTCGCGAGGCTTCTCCTCATCTGAACTGTTGTCCTCACTGTCTTGTGACTACTCATCATCACTATCCTCACTTTCTAATATGACCTCAATGAAATGAACCTTGCCTTTACCAAGGCAACGGTGTCTAGGCTCCCAATGCTCCCTGTAGTGATAACATATTTGCTTCCTCCTACACTCCTTATGGTCTTCTTCCTGTTTACTTCTCTTGCTTCCCTCCTTCTGGATAGGCTTCTTTCCCTTGTTCTTTTGTGGAACGAAGGGTTTAGAAGGGGGTTTACTGTTGGGTGTGGAATGCTCCATGTCTCTAGCCCGAGTGATTGCGTCTTGTAGTGTGTCAGATTTGAAAGCCTTAATCCAACCACAGAGTGGCTTAGGAAGACCCTCAATGAAGAGCATGACCAACCTATGCTCCAAAATGTCAGTCACCATTACTTCCAACTGTTGGAACTCTGAAATATATGCATCCACTGATCCACCCTGCTTAAGTTGTGTTAGCTCTCGGAAGTGTAGCTCTGGATCCTTTTGATCAAATCTATCCATTAGTTTCTATGTGAAATCTAGATAGGAAGTGATGTTGGCATGTCCCAATGTGACAAGCCCATGATACCACCACTCATGTGCTTCACCCTCTAAATGTAGCGTAGCATACTTGACGGCCCCCATTTCCAACATGGGGTTAAGTTGGAAGTAAGTATCCAACTTTTGTACCCAAGCTCTGGTTGTGCATTTACTAGACCCATCAAAGGAAGGGATAGAGAGTTTCCCGACCTTGCGTTGTAGATCCTGATTTTGCTGACCCCTATTGTTGTTCCTGGGCCTATTTCTATACTTAATAGTACAAAAGTCCTGCAATGACATGGCCACATGAAATTCATCACCTAATGATTGATATTCTCTCAAATAATCTATGAATCCCTCTCCTTGTGCATGTTGCTTCTGATTTCGAACAGGTTGTCCACCCAAGAATTGAGGCATGAGAAGCCTCAGAGTCACCCTACTAGCTGTCCTAGCATGGTTATGTGCTGATATGTTGGTGTTGCTTGCTTCGGCATTGTTATCATAACCATTTGTCCCATTGTTACCATTGTTGTTTCTATCACCCACAAGCTAATTTAAGAGCTGAGCTATTTGTTGTTGACCTCTAGCTAGGTCATTGAGAATCTGTTGAGTGCTACCCTCTGGTATGTCATGTCTATCACCCATGATCTCCTCCTTGGATGACGAATCGGTAGCAAAAGGACCAAAACCTCTTCTCCTTTCTCTTCTATAGGTTATATACTCTTGATTTTCTGGATTCATAACATCTCACTAACCTCACAGGCTGGCGGAAGGCTAGCTCTGATACCATTGTACGGACCATTGACAATTTTGCCTTGAATTTTTCAGTTTGAGTGGTTTGGCATTTCATCAAACACTTTGGATGCAAACTCCTTTCAGGCTGTGAAGAGCTTATTTCTGGTTTGTTTCCTAATGCTTTGTAGATGATATTTCTTTCTTATGTGATGACAAAATATGCAACAATATCAACCATGAAACTCAATCACAAGAAGCAAGTCTATGAATTTCAAAGCTAAAACATGTCATACAAAATATACTTTAACTGAGCATGATAGTGTTGTACCCCAAATTAAAAATTTTGCTATGTTGTCCCTAATTTTTGACTTGTTAAAAATTAGGATAACCAATCAAAATTTTGATAAAATTTGAGGATTTTCTCTTCTAAGGCACGTATTACGAGGTGCAAAGATTAGCAAATCTCAATTTTAGGTCTATAGTCCTTTGGGTTAGCACTTTTTACTTACTCTCGTCCGTTTTCGTGAAATTCTGAGTCATTTTTAGTGTGTTTTTGGTCAATTTCGGGTTTTTCTAGCATCATTGCAAGTTGGAGATTTAGCTTCTTATTGCAAGTTAAAAATAGGAACTTTTTATTCCCATTGCAAGTGTTTTTGTTTTTAATTTTCTTTTTTAATGTCCTTTGTAGGAACTTTTTGAAGCACTTGCAAGTGTAGGAACTTTTAAAGTTCTTTACAAGTTACTTTTTCATTTAAGTTACTTGCAATCACTTATAAAAGTTCCAATTTTCACTTAAAGCACTTGTAACTACTCTTAAAAGTTCCAATTTCTTTTATTTTACTTGTAATGATCTCAGAAAGTTCTGATTTTCACTTAAATCACTTGCAATGGCTTAAAAAAGACCCAATTTCACTTAAAATAACTTGCAACATGCAGAAAAAGGCCCGATTTTGGTTTTTCATGTCAATAAACTTGCAAATGCTCATCAAAAACCCGATTCTACTTGGTGTGAAATTGCATTGGTCTTCAAAAACTCCGATTTAAGTTCAGATCATTTGAATTCTGCTTGTGGAGGAAGCTGTTTGAGTTTGAGTTTGATTTGGTCTTCCTTTTTTCATGGCGCCTTAGCAATGAAATCAGATCTTCAGCCATAAATGGATCGAGCTTCTTTTACTGCATTTTTCTAAGGCGTCTAGGGTTTTCTGCATCTTTTAGTTTGCAATTTGTGGTCTCAAGTATGTTCTTTATTCATTGTGATTTCCTTTTATTTTAATGACTTTATTTCATAAAATCTCTTGTTTTCTAGCGCCATTGTTTAATATCAAAATGTATTTTCTGAAACGTTTTTCTTTACATAAAGAAAATGCGTTTTTCTTTCCATATTCCCCTCTCCATATTTCATTCGTCATTCTCACTTGTTCATTCCATACATTTTCAGTTAAGGAAAAACGCGTTTTTCTCTTATATATGAAAACGTTTTTCTTATCATTCCATACGCTTTCCATTTTACCTCCATTCTAAATACGCCTCCATTCAAAAACATGCTTTATACACAAAAATGCGTTTTGCTGCCATTCACATTCCTTCCTATGTAAAAACGCGTTTCCATTTTAAAAAAGGCCTTTTCATTTATTCCATTTGCCATCCATTTTTACCCTATATCCATAGCATAAACACGTCATTCTCTAAAAACGTGTTTTTTACTACCATCAGCTGAAACGTGTTCCATTTCGTTTTCATAACTTTTAATTCCATTTTCCTTTCATTCCATATTCATAACCTTTTCATCATTCCATCTCCATTTCCTTGAAAAGAATTAAAAATTGCCCTTGGAAGCAAATTAGGTTTTTGCCTACTCATTACAAGTGGAGTATTTTTATCTAAAAGCAAGTTAAAAGTTATGAAAAGTAACTTGCAATGACTTTCCAAAATCCCGAAATCCACTATTCACTTGCAGCCAACCTTCAAAATCCCAAAATGCCTTATAAATGCCTAAAATTCGGACTTTTTAACCTTGCAAATGCAAGTTGAAAGTTCTGACTTGCACTTTTCAAAGTTGCAATCAAACTTTTCCATTTGTCTTGAAAAGCACATGTCCCTTTCACTTGCAATCAGCCTCCAAAGACCCGAAATGAGTTATGCTCATTTTCTGCCCTCATACAACCGAAACACCATTCTGAGTTAGAGCCTTCGCCATGTCTACGCCTGTTAATGTTGATGATGTCTTAACTTTATGGAACTTTCATCGCAGCCTTGCAGATTCTTGTTCAATGACGGAGGAACCAGCTTCTCCATCAAACAAAAAGATGAAGTACAAATACGACAAGTATCAGAATGAGATTCCTCCTTCTCATGTTGTCTCGAACATTGAAGAAATCAGAGACACGGAGATCGGACATGTTGATATGTTTGAGTTTCTTAAGAGGATTCAGAAATCAACTTCTCATCATATGCAGTTGCTACTGAGAAGTCACATCCATTTGGTTTCCTCTTTTCCTGTTGCTGCCCTAGAGCCAGAGTTCGTCCTTGCATGCACTACTCATTTTGACAGAGAATCCAGAACCATTAAAGATGATGATGGTAATGTGGTCATTAGGCTTGATCCAAAAACTATTAACAAGATTTTCAGAGTTCCAGACTTGCCAATGTATTCAGATATTTAAGTAAAGAGTGCTCTAGATCATTATGAACAGAAGAAAGAAGATTGTATACAACACATCAATACTAAATGGCTTTTGAAGCGTCGGACTTGTGTGTCTCGGTGGCCTAAGTTGTATCGATCTGAATTCAAAGAAGAGGTCAATGATATAATCACACTCTTAAGCAGGATTATAATGTCCCCATTTTGCGAGCATCAGAGTTCGTAAGGATTAGCCTATCATTTGACCCTCATAGACTGACAGTTTTGATTTGAGGGTTGTCCATGGTAGTTATCCAGAGTTTCGAGACATCACTCGAGCCATTGATTCAGGTTTGGGCCTTGGCAGACTCTCACAGAGTGATTTTTAGACACTTACTATTTATAGTAAGTCAGGCAGATAGGGGTTACTATTTCTAACAGGGCACCTGGTTCAGTTGGTCATCTCAGTTTCGACCCAGTTTGACAGTTTGTTGAGCAAACGAAGAATTACGGAGCATTTAATAATAATTAAATGATTATTATTATGACTTTATATTATAAAGTCACTTTAAGTGAAATATTAAAATATTAATTATTAATGGCAAATTATAAAGTATTTAATACTTTATAATAAAGGAGCATTATTATTATTAAATGAGTATTTGTTACTCATTTAATATGGACGCCATTTATTAATAATTTGCCTAAGTCTCTAAAAGGGCGAATTATTATATTATTAAATGCAATTAAGTTGATTTTTTGAAAAGGGTCGAACTTTTGAGGAAAAAGATATATATTTCTCTTCAAGACAAATCGAACTCATTATTGATGATCATTTGAATTTGTCTTCTCTCTGAGAACATTTGGAGTTGGAGAAACAAGAGTTTCTGCAATCAGGTTTTGGAGAACGTCAACTCTTCATAATCAAGCATATTGAGGTTGTGAAAGATCAGCTGAAGCTTGCTAACAGGGTAGCTTTGTTCAGAAGTTACATTCGTGCTTACAGGGGAAAATAAGTAAGGGTTTGAAGAAGAAAATATTAAATCTACAAGAGATCAACTTCTAGCTTCATTCTTATTTCTCAGGCTATTGTATCTCCAGCCGTACCATATCATTTATTACTTGCAGATCGGAATTTTTGTTAGATGCTACAGTGGTGTGAACAGTGCCGCGCTACAGTGCCACGTGAACAGTACTCGTGAATAGTGCCGCGCTACAGTAAAATGCTACAGTGGTTGCTACAGTGCGCGTGAATAGTTCGCTATAGTACCAATGCAGTTATTAAGTGGTTATCCTCAGAATTTCACTAGGGTTTGAAGAGCAGATTTCATTTTATGCGAAGAACAACCATTGGTGAAGAGTATTTCAAACTTTGAAGGATTTCCATTGAAGAATATCAAGATTATTATCTGCTGTTATGGGTTACAGACCTGTAGCTTCACATTTGCAGCCATTGTGTTGTACCCCAAAATTAAAATTTTTGTTACACTTAGACATTTTGAAGAAATGAGTAAAAGTCTTGTTAAATTAGTCAAAAAGGTCAAAATTTGGGCGTGCACGTCTTGCATGAGGGGTTAAAACACAAAATTTTCAAATTCTGACGATCTGGGTCTGCTCAGAGTAGCTTAATCCAGAAAACCCAGATCTTAGTTTTTCATCCCTAAATTTTAGGAAAACTGCTATTTTTAGAAATTTTCTAAAATTAGTAACGTTTTCTAGGTTTTTTTGGGTTTCTTTCGAAACGGATACTGGCAAAATTTTCTAAAAATAGAAAGTTGGTCCGATAGGGTCCGAACTGATTTTGATTGGCTCAAAATGCGTCCATATCAGGCTGGTGCAGTCAAAATCTCAAAATGGTCAGTTTTGCCCTAGTGGGTCTATTTTGCTTTTTTAGAAGCATATCAAGAGTTCTGAGGTCATCAATGGAGGTCATTCGATTGCCAGGCGTCAGATCCAACGTTCGAAGCATTCAACAGAAGATGAGTTCATGAAGCTGTCACGAAGAATGAGAAAGAAAGTGAAAAATGAAGAAAATTTTCTAACACTGCTGAGTTTGGGCGCCCCTGTTAAAGAAAGGCGCCCACTTTTTTGAGACATCATATGATAAAATTAGGGTTTCAAGCCTCCAGTCAAACTTCCTCACTTTTCTGTCAGCTTCGCAGTGAATCCAACAGCGTAATCAACAGACATTCAGTCATCCGGGATTCGACGACGAACAGGAGGGATTCACACGGAAAGCAGAGAAGAATTCAAAAAATATCAAAAAATTGACTAAGTGTTGACATTTTGGGCGCCCCTAGTGAAGAAAGGCGCCCAGCTTTTTGAAGGGCCTAATTCAGTAGTTAGGGTTTGTCAAAATGTTCAATCTCTTCAGTTTTTGCCCAACTTCGCGATGCCTGTCTTCGTCAGGACATCCGACTGCCCAATCTCTAGCAAATTCAGATCGAAGACGAAGGTTCAGAATGAAGATTTCAGACTGCAAGACGAAAATCATGAAAAAATGGTTAAGTCTGGAGAAGATGGGCGCCCCCGGTGAAGAAGGGTGCCCAAGTTTTCAAGGGGTTTGTCAGATGAATTTGCAAATGTGTGTTCAACGAAATCTCTTCGCAGTTGATCCAGCTCTCCAATGAGATATCCTGCACGTCAATC
>VDFB02035156.1:0-15314 GCA_007258455.2 Sequoia sempervirens
TCTCTCTCTCTCTCTCTCTCTCTCTCTCTCTCTCTCTCTCTCTCCCTATTTCTATCTCCCTCTCCATCTCTATTTGTCTTTCTATGTACTTCTCTCTATTTTTCTCTCTTTATCTCTCTCCCTCTCCCCCTCTCTCTCTATCTTGATATCACCCTATCTCACCATATATCTCTCTCTATCTCTCCTCTTCCTCCTTATCTCTTTATCTTTTCCTCTCTATCTATCACTCTCTATCTCTCCCCCTCTATCTCCCTATCTTGAGCTCTATCTTTATTTCTCCCTCTTCATCTCTTGTTCTATATTCATCTCTACCTCTATCTAATTTTCCCACTCTTCCTCTCTCACTCTATATTAATCTTTACCTCTATAGTCCTCTCTCCACCTCCATCTCTAGAAATGTCTCCCTCTCTCTATCAAGTATTCACTCCATCTCTCCTTCCATATCTTCGAACCCAAAACTTTATTGTAGTTCCAACTGTAACTATAACTTCAAGTCCACCCAACCTAAACAATCTGCATGCCCAAAGTTTCTTGTCTTTGTGTACATGTCAAGATCCAAGTAAGCAGTTATAGTGCCAAAAAAGGTTTGAGAGATGTTTAAGAGAAAATATTCGTTCCTTTGAAACTCCTCCACCTTAATGTCAAAGATTAAGGTATATCTATTCATTATCATATTTCTATCAAGATTCAACCATGTAGTTTTCTGAGTCAAACTCATTGATCCATGTTTCATGACTAGTTATTCACAAGAACCCATCTCTCATGATAGCACCTCCTACTTATCAATTGATGAGCTAAAGGTTTTACAAATGGGGTTGCAAAGTAAGTGGGCTTAATCTTGTGGAAAACTCTAAGGCTAAATGCGTTTGAGTTGGAGTAGTACTAGGATGGGTGACCTCTCGGGAAGGTTCAATGCTTCAACTTTGTGAGCATCACCTAGATGCAATGACTGCTAAGTGGACAATTCATTATCAAAAAAAAGGGTGGGTGCATGAAGTTGGTCGCACTTTTGTGGCCAAATGGGAAAAAAATGGGGAAACACATAATTCGCTTGCATTATAACGCGAGCGCGATATGTGCTTTTAAAAGAAGAAAAAAAAAGTGAAATGTGTATCATTTGCTTTTCACTATTTCTTAGCTCTGCTCGCGGCCAAAAACCCTCAATTCTGTGCTTGCGTTCTAGGAGGAAGGACTTCTGCAAATTTCATCAAGAATAGTTGGATTTTGTCTGCAAATATGGCGCCACAACGACGAAGAGATGCAAGAGGTAAGTATTGTTTACTATTTGTTTTGAATTTGTTAGTTTGAAATTGATTTTGTTTGTTTTAGGTTAGATTTGATTGTTTTTTTAAAATCTGTAGGAAATCCTGCAAATCCTCAACAAGAAGAGGAGGTAAATCCTCAATAGCAAAATTCTCAACAAAATCAACCTCCCCCACTATTCTCACAATTCCCTCCTAGCACTCAAGAAAATTTGAGTGAAATTGAGAACAATAGAAACCAACTTGAGGATCTTATCAGTAGGTTGAGTGATCCAAATGCTTCAACCACAGAAAGAATGCTTCTACCAAATTCATTGAAAGACATGTTAAAAAATGTAGGTGCAATCACCCAACAAATATCTAGATGGCAAGATAGGAGGCAGACAGCTAGGGCATATTATGCAGACAAATTATCATATAAACAAGTAAAAGATTTAAATATCACTGAAGGTGATTTGTGCTCTCTATTGACTGACCCTAAAACAAATCAAAATATTACCCTCAATGCAAAGAGGTTTCCTATTCATTGATGCCACCACTAAGAGATTAAGAACCGTTTTTATGAAAGATGGTATATGGTCTTTGATTACCCACCATGAAATAATTATGAAGTCCCCCAATATTTTCTTAGGAAACTATCTAGTGAGTTTGTATTGAACCAAATCCCAAATTATTTTGATATGAGGGAGTTCCAAGGGAGAGGTGGGGGGTCAGCTCAGGATAGGCCTGGTGCACAGTCGGATCCTACGCGGCAAGGGAGATGACCTCTCGCTAGGCCGCCTCATGAGAAAATTGTGATGCCTGTGGTTGCAAAGGAGAGTGCCAACATAGAGACATTGTAGACGATCACAACTTGGAGCTAGAGTGTCATCCATCACACTAGCCCTATTGTACAACACCATCCAAGGGAGTCTTCAAGTGGTGGCCTTCAAACCAATGTGTGTCAATCTTGCGGGGTGACTTGTTCATATGACCCTACCGGCACTCAAGAGGGTGCTACACAGGATCCATATGCTACTACGTAGCCTGATCCGTATGCATCTATAGGGATGGAGAGGACGGCTGACATTTTGCATGATGCATATGGCATTGAAACTCAGGTAAAATTTAGCATGTTCATTGAATTTAATTTATTAAAATTCGATTGTGAAATGCAAGATTAACTAATTTAGTTTTATTATTTTAATAAAATTGCAGGGTCACAATGTAGAGACTGGATACACCAGTCATCCACCTACTCATTTTTGCAGTACACCTATCGGTGGGGTATGTAAAGTTAGTAAACAATTATAAATTTATTACATGTGTTAATAGCATTGTTTTACGAATGGTATTTTAATATGTGATTTTGGATGTTGAACAGGGTACTGTTGGAAGTTTCAAGGAAACACCTTCGAGTGGTAGTAGATTTGATCAAACATTCATGGAGGTAATATAGAATTTAAAGAGAACTTAAGTAATGAATTCTAAGTTTAATAGATTTGTGTATTTTATATTCATATTGTTGGTTATGTTGTATTACACATCATTCAAAATCAAAGCATTAACTGCTGCAGGTCATTAACTAATAATTAGAAATATATCATTTAATACTTGTACTCAAAATTTTGTTCATTAGATCTCATACATTATAACTCATCACATGGTCAGCTATTGTAACTTTTTGTGATTGAATAATTTTGTTGTTTATTTTTAGATGTTATTGGCGGAAACACCTTGTGAGAAATATTCTGAGGAAATGGATATTGGTGTTTCCTACGCTGCTCTAATCCTCGATGAAATGCCGATAGGGGAGGTATGAGGCACATTACTAAATTTCAATTTACATTAATTGTTATAGATATGAACTAGTTCTAGTGAAAAATCAAACCATTATTGATTAAGTAGTTTAATTCCTATTTGGATGGTTTATCTGAGGCTTGAGCATGCACGATCGTGCAAATATTTCCATCGGTGGTATTGAGATGGCCATAAGTGATTATTTTGTTAAATATATTAATTTTTATAATGTAATTTCTATATTAATGTCTTTACTTCTTATTGTATGAGTTGAAACTTCACGGAAGCTAAACACTAGGAGGGCGGCCGGGGAGCACTCTCGAGTACAATGAGAAATGGGTGACGGACTATCATCATTGGTCGCCAACAAAGGGAAGAAAATTGTATTTGAACTAGAGCATGGAGAGAAATGAATTTTTGAATGCGAAGACCTTTGTTGTATGCCTACATGGCAATTTTGTACATATTTTGTATTGGATATATTTGACATTGAATGCATATATGGCATTCTCATAAGCCTATATGGCTATTTTGTAACTATATTTTATACTTATATCGACATATATTGATGTATGCGTACATGGCTATTTGCTTAATACAAATCTTTTTATCGATGGTGTCCATATTTGCAAATTATAAATTCATAGTTCAATAGATATATTCATTAATATTCAAGTGTATACTTTACAACTTACAGCATATTTTTTGGTCACGTGTGAACATGTGAAAAGTGTGAAAATTTACGTGTTTGGAAGTCAAATGTAAGCCAATTTTACAATTCTCAATTCTTGCATACTCAATCTTATGGACTTATATTCCTTCCTAGCACATATTGTGAATATTTCTCATTTGGTGTAGAAGATAGATTCCTCATTTTTGAACCACTCATAGCAAAGAGATTCACAATAAGACTTTAGCATTGGAACACTACTCCATACTTCTCTTGTCTAGACCATAAAGGATTGAAAATTCTTAATTTGATGCAATGATAATCGTGAGATGAGAATTTATATAACCATACCTATTTTGAAACTTCACATCTAATACTGCATCAACAAGAACTTAAGAAGTGTTGCATAAGAGTGTTAGGTTTGATAGGCCTTCTCTTCCCTAAGGGAGGAGAGCCTGCATCTTGAATTTTGAACAAAATTTTAAGAAGCAAACATTTTACCTAAAAGCTTCAAACCTAGATGACATATTTGGCTAAGTCTATCTTAAAAATTATCAATGCACGTTCAAACTCTAAAGGAGATTCTCCCTGAAAAGAAAACTTTACCCTTTTTTCCCAAGGAAAGAAATTACAACAAGTTGCATGTGATTTATCTTATTTCTTTCTCATAGTTCCTGGTCAATCATTCATGGCTCAGGATAGTTCCATTCCAAGGCAAGGACACCCAAAAAATCACTGAGATTCTTCTACGATCTATAAGAAAAAGGTTTTGGCTCTTTCACAATCTAAATAATTATGTAACACTGTTTTCTTGGTTTTCTTCCACACAGAAAATTTTTCACACTTTTCAGATTGATCAATGATCAATAATGGCTGATTGTAAACACTTGACATTTTGATGTTTGAACTTTAATTTATAATTTTGTACCATGAAATTCAAGTAGATCACTAATATTTTAATATTTCACTATGAAAGTGGTGGTGTTTTTTTGCTATGTTATTTGACTATTAATATGGTGGTGTATTCTAAACTTGATTACTACTGCAAATATGTATATATTTCTGATTTTTATATGTTTTTGTATGACTCAACCCAAAACGAACCCAACCCCCCAAAAAAAATCTCAAACCGGTGAACCAGGTTCTTGAATCCGACCCCGAACCCAAAACTGAACCGGTAACTTAGTAAAAAATAGATTTTTGTAGTTTATATTTCTATAGCGTTGATTACATTTGCATTGCACATCTTTCAAAGCAGAAAGTTTGCTTCACTTTATAAATAATAACTAGATGTTGATAGATGATAAAAATTTCAATTACAATATAGTTTTAAAGTCAACTAAGCGGTTATACGAATTACTTCACATTGCATAACAAATAACTAGGAAAACTCGGTACCAATTGCATTTTAGTTGTCATGGCATTCATGAGACCATTTCTTTTGAGCATTTTTAAAGCAGTTCTTTGCCTTGTCTATACTACCACATTTTCTGTCTACCAAAACATTTTGTCCAAATAGTTCAAATGTTGTCTTGTTGCTGTGGACAGCCTAAAACAAGTGCTGACAAACTGGATGCTTGGAAAAAATCTATCAAAAGCATAATAGTCCTTAATATCATGAACAAGGCGTGAATATACTGAAAAAATACCTCAAAGGCGGTCATAGCACGATGGAATGCCATGAAAAATGCATTTGATTGTGGCATTCATCGGTCGCCTTGAGACCTCTCGACTACTGAGCGACCCCAAGAGTTCATTACCTTATTTTCATACATGTCTATCAAAGGGAATTTAGCCAAGCGGTTCATTGCCTTCGCTTTGCTATGGCTAAAGCCTAAAATAGGTGCTTTCGAGACAAACTTATGGATGCTTAGAAAAAAATCTATGATAGCATAATAGTAAGCAATAGCATAGACAAAGGAATGAACTATTTGAAAAAAATTCCTCAAAGAAATGTCGTCTCATGGTGGTGGAATGCGATGACAAGCAAATTGTTGTGGATTGTCATGGCATTCCATCACCATGAGACCACATTTCTTTGAGGAATTTTTTCAAACAGTTTTTTGCCTTGTCTATGTTATTGCATTTATCATACATGTTTACCAAAGAATTTTATCAAACAGCTCACTTCCTTGTTGCTATGGCTAAAAATCCTAAAATAGGTGCTTCAAAAAGTTATGAATAGCATGGAAAAAAAGGCTATCAAAGCCCATACTAATAAACAATAGCATAGAAAAAGGCAACAGCTGGTTTTGAAAAAAAAAAAGCCTCAAAGAAATGTAGTCTCAATGGTGATGGAACTCCATGACAATCAATAGAAATTTTCTTGTCATGGAATTCGTCGTTTCCATCCCATCACCATGAGACCTCATTCTTTGAAAGCCCTCAAGAGTTCTTGCCCTGTCTATACTTAACCATAGAACCAAATTGACTTGTAAAGTAGGTGTGATGTTCTAGGAGTTTAAATAGGTATATAATGTTTTAATTAGGTTAAATAAGGTTGAATGATGATATGCAATAGTTTTGGAAGCTTTATAGTTAATAGGAGTTAATAAATTGCAATGTTGGAAATTCAAATTTTTGAAATCCAACTTTGGGTGGAAAAGTGAGTTTTAGGAGTTTTAATCACAATAATGTAATAAAATCAATTTTAATCAGTTGGGAAAGTTCTAGGATGAGTCTATAAGCCTGGAGAAAGAATTTGTACGGAGGGTTGGCTGATATTGCAAGTGTTGTATGGACTGCTACAGAAAATCAATAAAAACTTCAATCTTTTTGCATTTTCTTGATTATTTTTGATGAATCTCTTATTCCTTTTGGTATCATTCTCATTTGGATGGTTTAATAACTTGTATTTACATGCATTTAACCTTTTGAATGACCTAAATAACATTGGGAATCAGTTTCTTGTGTTATATTGTTGACTGTCCTTAAAAGTATAGATTTTTCACTAGTTTTGAGAGTCTTCATGAATAAATGATCCATTTCATGGGAGAGTGTGACTGAAAACTTGTGAAATGGATCATATATAACTTGTATTATAGATATAACAAGTTATTATGCAAGAAAGAGTGATTATTGGGTGTACACCGAGTTTTAGCAAGCAAAAGGGCATGAAAATGGTGCCTAAAGTGTAGCAGCATGAGATCTACCTTAATAAGGGGTATATTTCTAAGTTGAAGGTGTTTAGATATGTTGAGTTATTGGTGAAAATTTTAAGATAAGGTTTTGGAAGTGTTGGGAAAGCTAATTTTCAAGAGGCCCTAGTTTTGGAGCAATTTATTGAGGGTTTTGTGATTTAGGGTGTTGAGGGTGTCAAAGAAGACTAATACCTTGAAAATATTTGGTTTGGGAATATTTTAAAATACTGTTGAAAGTTTCATAGTTAGGGGATAAGTTTAGAGAGGGGTTGCTTTGTAAAAGTGGGCTAATTAGGCCTAAATTTGAGGAAACAACATATTTTGGTAGGTTTGATCCAGAACAAGTGTCATAAATGATTTGATAGGTTGTGTATCATCATGAATCACATTTGAATCAGTCATTATATTGATGATTCCTTTGGGGAAGTTGAGTGAAAAGTCAAAAAACCATCGCTAGAAGCCTAGTTGGGCTAGAAGCCTAGTCAAGGTGCAAAAAGTGAGTTTTGTCTAAGACAGAGGTTTGGGGCTTTGAAACCATTCAAGATTTTTTTTTTTGGTTCCTTGAGATCACTCCAAGGGTTTGGGTCCATTAGGAAAGCATCTAAGTTATAAGTGCACTATTGAGGCTTGTCTCCATCAGGGTGCTTGGAAGAGTGTTTGAGATTGCATCATTGTAATCCTTGAAACTTTGAGTTTTGAATAAAGTCCCATCCCCTCTGCATAACATGACAAACAAATTGTTTTGGATTTTCATGGCATTCCATCACCATGAGACCACATTTCTTTGAGACATTTTTTCAAACAGTTCGATGCCTTCTCTATGCTAGTACATTTATCATACATGTTTACCAAAGCATTATATCAAACAGTTCGCTTCCTTGTTGCTATTGCTAAAATCCTAAAATGGGTGCTTCCAGAAAAGCTATGGATGCTTGGAAAAAATCTATCAAAGCATACTAATAAGCAATAGCATAGAAAAGGTAGCAAACTGTTTGAAAAAAAGCCTCAAAGAAATGTGGTCTCAATGGTGATGGAATGCCATGACAATCCACAACAATTTGCTTGTCATGGAATTAATGTGTATGCCATTCCATCACCATGAGACCACATTTCTTTGAGGCATTTTTTCAAAGAGTTCAACATATCTATGCTCTTATGAAATAAATTTAATCAGAGTGAGATGCTCTTATAATTTATATGTCATAGGTGGTCATGATAAGGTTAAATTCAAATGAATAACTTGAAATTTCCTCATCAAGCTTCGCACACACTTTTTTAATGGCTTAAAATCATAATTGAGATTTGTCAAGATCATCAAAATAAGGATGTTGCATTGCTTTTCTGCTTGAGATTCTCTTGGATGGCTCATAAATCTTCATTTTATGCAAGGGGACACCAATCAATGTTTGCTTGGTTACATACAAATACACAAAGTAAAATAAGATGATAGCATTGGCATCAACCAAACTGACATGGATACAAGTATAAATTAATAAGAATCATTGTGCATATACTTACGAATTAATCCAATGAACCATTTGGGTATGCTCTACTCTTTATTGTGTCAAGTATTTCCTCATGGTCAGACTCACGGACCTTCCACAAGGTCTTGTTCAAAGGTCTACCCATGTGCCTGGGTAGGACACATGAGAGGATGCCCAGGTGTATGTTCCTCCAAACAACCAATGTTTAACACTCTTATGTGGGTACCTTCTCAGCCGTTCACAAGTAACAACAAGCTGAGCCTGTAGAGTTATTCAATGCTCTCCATCTATAGTGGGGCTTCAATTTATTTTTTGCCTCAACACAATGGCAGCACAGAGTAATGATGCGGCACCCTCTTCATTGTCTTCATCACAATATAGCGCATAAACCTTGCACCCTACTGTTTATATATGTGTGGCATATCTCTTGAAATTAGTCAACATTATGAATACAGTACAAAGTAAGATAACAATATGGAATTTCAAATACTAAGAAAGTAGATATATTACTTGGTTGAACTAGATCCGATACATGGTCAAAGTCAACAGATGATTCCATCCATGTTAGTTCCAATGCCATCAGAGGGCAATACATGTGAAGTGGGCTAAGATAACTTGTCAACCATTTGTCAACCCACCCCCCTAACTCACAATCATTCCAGGCTTGCATTGTACATGAAGAACAAAAGCATGCCATCTTACGTGTATCGATACTCCATGAACCTGCATTTGAGCTAAGGAAAGAGTGCAACTCAGTCGATCTTGTTAGTGTACAACAATCCTCAAATGGTGCAATGTTAGTATCATCCATCAACCAAAAAAATCTATGAACTGAAGATGTACCTTCATTACTTGGACCCATCGAACCATTACACCACTCAACGATTGACCTTGCATCTATCAACTATGCACTATCTTTATACTTTAACTCTTCTTGTGCTAATGCTCTTTTCACGCATGCTCCTGCACCATCATGCTCTCCCTTTCCATGTCCGGCCTCATAAAATTTCCACATATGTTGAACATTTTGTAGTGAGATGCATCCTGCACCACCAGTAGAACATGCGTGCATTCTTGAATTGTGCTACACAGTTATCTACCCATATTATATTATGATCATATGATATGCCCCTTTGAGCCAAATGATTGTAGAACATATGGAAGCAACCTTGCACGAACTTTGGAGAATGTGTGCGATCATCACTAATATAAAAGTGATACTCCCTCAATACCTTCCTTGCATCCTCTGTACTTTTAGTTGCATGTATGAATGCTATGTGCACAAATATCGAAACCTATGTGGAGTTGTAATACTGTGACTGCACCTCACACTATGGCTATAGAGTGTAGTTCTCTACAAAGTCAACCACCGATACTATGCTACCAAGTGGAAAGATGTCCTTAAATATCTTGAATTGTGTGTCTAGCCATCGAGCTCTATGGGTATTCCTTGCATACTCATACACTAGATTCTCATGAAACATGGACATTAACTGATACACTGGAATATTTTGAATAATCAACTCACACCTTTTTGTTTCAGACCCATCTTTTGTAGCATATGCCACTGTTTTATACTTCTCGAACTCTACTAGTTTTTGTCCCACCTCATATGTGCTTTCCATATGTTGACATGCTAGCGATGGATTTACCAAACCCTTTGCAATGCTATGAACCATCAAACATGCTATCCTATATAGAATATTTGGCCATCCCCTCTATTTCACATAATTTTTTTGATAAGAACTTTCTTGAAGAGATTTTGGGTGGGGCTTTTATGCCATAATCTTACTATGACTTTGTCGTTAGTATGCAAATGTAAACATATAGAAGGATAAACATCATAATGGTTAGAGAATTCAATATGTAGTTTACAACAACAAGTAGTGCATGTGTGATTTATCTTGACATAAAAGGTTTAATCATTTCAAAAAATCTTTGAGAAATACTAATTTGAGGATAAGAATTTTGAAATTTATGAAAAAATTGGGTTTGAGTCGTATCCAAAAAATGCTTTGGATGTGGCTCACAGTTTCGACTATCGATTCTCCTTCTTACGACATCCCTTTGATTCAGAGATGGCCTTGTATTATTCTTCCAATAATCTTCAATTAGTGTTCTTAATGCTTCAACAACTTTTTTATATTTGTGTGGCAGTCTCCTTGAGAATTCCCATAATTCATTTGAATCGGTGCCCTCAATTCTTTTCCACCTTTGAACGACATTTGTTAAAGTTTTTCTACTAATTCCCATTTGTTCACTTGTCTTTTTAATGAGGTGAGATCTCTTTGTTTGATAGCTTACCAAAGTCGATGTAATGACACGTCGGGTGACATTACTATCGTTTGAGCGTGAGGTCTTACCCACACTATCATAAGCATCCATTAGATTCTTCACAATAGTGTTTTCACTTGATTCATTCAATGTTCTCAACCCAAGAGTCTTCATGATGTTTCTGTACTTTAAACCCTTCATCATTTGAACAAATAGTTGACATCTTACAGTCTCATATATCCTTTCAAAGAACATTTTCCAAATCTTATCAGCATATCTTCTACAAGTGCGTTCTAGAATCTTACCTTCCATGTGCTGCAAAATATCCTCATCAATATTAATCAAAAACTTTGGCTTTCTATGTAAAAATCTAGGTGGTGTTCTCTTAGGTACATACATCTCAACATTAGCAATTTCATCAATATTTAATTGAGGTGGGCTAGATTGCATACCTTCGATCGAGGGTGGAATAGAAGACATACCTTGAGGTTCACGTGGGGATGATGGCATGCAACGATTTTCCTCCTTTCTACAGTGATGATGTACTCTCAACTTCAGATGTGGATGGTGTCCAACCATACTCACTTGTGGTAGATGGTGTCCCTCCATATTTGCTTGTGATTAATGGGTGTCCTTATTCACTTGTGGTAGATGGTGTGTCTCCAACTACGGTATCTGCATCTCCCCTAGCACGACTCTTTCGCATTCGTGCCCTTTGTGTTGCCAATTTCTTTTCTCTTTTTGATAGTTGAGGTTCCTCTTCAACTGGCTTTTTTTCATCAATCGTTCCCAATTTATGCTTTTCACGAAATTCCCTCGTCCATTTTTTCTCTTTATATTTGATGGCTTGGAGCTGATCATCTGTTAGTTTTTTCCTTTTAACAGTTCGTTTCTTGGTATTGGCGAATAATTTTTACATGCAAAAAGTGCTAAGTTGTCAAATTAACTAATTGAAAGCTTTGGAAACATACACAAAGAAAGTCAATGAAAGCTGGTTTGTATATTGTTTGACAAAATAACTCAATGATAGCTTTGTATACACAAAGAAAGCCAATTTTTAAATTTTAAAAAAGGCCTTAGAGAGATGTGGTTTAAAAATGTAATAGGAAAGTGTATAGAATTGTGTAATTTAAAATGTCCATTTACGTGTGAGGTTGTAGCTGCGATAAGTAGTGCGAGAACCGCATTAGGTCATGAAATTCCTTCAAAAAGGCTAATTTGTTCGATTTAGCATGTTCAAGTAAATATAGTGAGTGAAGGTCATTAAATGATGAATTCAATGTATTTGCACCATGAAATAGGTCACTAGGTGATATTATTGAAAGTTTCTTTTATAACAAAAGTTGTCAATTATTGTAAAAATAAAGCGGAAGGTGAAGAGTCTTTTTGGTGGAAGGGCAAGGATGGGTTGATGAAGATGAAGAGGCAGTTATTTCAACTAATTTAGACACCTTTAAAAAGAATTGTAAGCTCGAGAAAGGAAGATCTTGTATCCCAAAATCCACTTGGAATTAATAAAAAACCTATTTTGGAAACCTTTTCTATTCTTGTTTTCAGGTTGCATAGTGATTCAAGCATGTTCTAAGATTTGATTCTTTTTAGGGAAAGAGACTTCTTTCATTCTTGAAAGTTGTAGGAATTGTAATTCAAATAATCAAATCTAATTTGAACTTAGTTTCCTAAGTCTCGGTCTGTGGTTTCCTTAGAATTGTTTAGAAAGTCTAAAAAGTGATTCTTAGCCATTCCACCGATGTAGGGCTAGTAGTTCGGTGGAATGGATCATATTTAGTGTCTTTTCAATGTGAAGATGTGTGTGGTAGGGGTAAATAGAAATAAGAAGTTGGGATACTGTTGCATGAACAAAATTCTGAATTTTCTCGTTCAAAAAAATGGTGTTTTCAAGTAGGGTTTGAGGAAACAACATGTAGAGGAGCTTAGAAATGATTTCAAAATAATTTTCAGACATAATGAAGCATGTTTCAATTGTTGTGCAGAGTAGTAGAGGTTTTGCAAATGTTTTATTAAAGAAACCCTCATGGTTGGTGTGTTTTCACCCTATAATCAAATGTTTACTGATTTTGTGTATTGATGGGCGTTTCCCATCTTGAAACTTGTTTATTTGTGAGTTTCTACACATGGCCTAAGACTTTTTGCAGGTTTGGTGGATTAGTGAGTAGTTCTATGATGACTTGCTTTGATAAATTGACCTATTTAAGGGCTTTTACTAGTAGATAGCATGTTGGTTCTACTTTGTTTTGTGAAATAAGTGTATAAACTTTTATAGTATGTTGAAAAGGATCAAAATAGGCCTGAGAATCTGTATTGGGATTGTGTAAATGCTTTATGATAGAAAAGGAATCACCCAATTAGATGGAGAATGTTAGCCTCCTGAGATATTTGGCATTTGTTTGCTAAAACAAAGAATATGTAGAAACGTGAAAAGGAATGTTGTTAAATGCTTGGGAGCAATCTCATTTGTGATGCCACAGTTGTGTCTATGCTTGGTAATGTTTTGAAGGTAGATTGTGAAAGATTTGATGATTTGGGCATATGTTTCCAATATATGGCAATGGTTTCTTGAATGCAAAGTAGTCAGAGTGTGTCTATACTAATATATTGGAATATTACAATCAAAACATGATGAAATTGGTATCTTAAAGGTCTGGTGACAGTGTTAAACTAATGCTGCTTGTTGTTGTTACAAATAGTGTTTAAGTGAAGATAGGATGATGGATGTGTTGATTTGAGCAAAGATATCTTAAATGGCTGGGATGATGTTTGATTACAGGTCTAAGGAATAGAGGTGTTTGATTGTTTTTGCCTTGAAGGGGTAAGTTGAGTTGATGAGTGATTGTTGTATTGTTTATGAAAAGAACAAAGTTGAAAGTTGATTCTGAAAATGGTTTGCTATATGGAGATGGTGAATTGGCTACTGATAGCCTTATAACTTGAAATGAAATAAATGGATTTTGGTTGAATGAAAAGTAGTTTTGGATGAATTTGACAAAGTTTGTATAAATTGATCTTTTACTCTTTATTGATTTGGGAAGGAAGTTACCTAAAGAAATGACATTGTTGAGTGGCTTGGCAATCTGATATTGCATCACAAACAAACAATTTGATCAACATGGAATAAGCTAAATAAAAAAAATGAAAGCAAGCCATAATAGAATGAAAGAAAATGTACAAAGATTTCACATACCTAAAAAACCAAAGTTTCAAATAGAGGAGTTCTACCCAATTATGCAGCCTTTGCTTCTTCCTTCCTCAAACTCCTAAAAATTTTGACTTCTTCAAAAGTTTATTCCCCTCCAAATTTCAATTGTATATCAATTATCACTATAATTCAAACTTGAATTGATATTATATGCCTCTCAACGTGAAAACTCTGCTATTTCATGCAAAGGTGATGGAATCTCAAAATCATGCATGCACACTTCACTCAATCACCAAAAAGATACTTTTTGTTAGAGCATGCGCAAAACCAGGAGAATATGTAGAATGTGGGCCGACATCACGGGTATATTAAGATTTTTGACCATTTTAGTGATAACGAGAGCGTGTTATTTAATCCTAAATGAACATATCTCTACTTGTTAATAATGCGCTCGCGTTACAATAACCATGTCAAGCTGTGTTGGCATATCGGTGAGACACTGTCCATGTCTCCCCAATGCCAACATAGTCAGCATTCGATATCGCCAAGAGTCCTTACAATCGACAAGAGGTTATATCGAGTTCACTCAATGCATCGACTTGAATTTTCCCTTCGGCAAGACTATTGCTCTCGCCAAGACCTCATGCCAAGCCTTCATGTTAATCTGTGTGCATCCACCAATCGACGAGACTCATCACTTTCACCAGGACTTCATACCGAGGTTCAAAAGTCACATAGACAATAGAAATTACAGCGGCGAGACTATCGTCTTTCACCAAGAGATCATACCAAGGTTCAAAGACTTTCTCCGAAGTGATCAGCAGTCGGCAAGACTTTCGTTCGTCGTTGAGATTTCACACCGAGACCCCTTTAGTTACATCAAGCACCAAACGGTCAGAAAGACTTCACACATTGGTAAGACTTCTTACCGAGCCATCACATGTTACTCTGAGGAAGCCAAGAAAATGCTATCGGCGAGACATACCACTTTTCATTGAGAGTTCTTACCGAGCTCTCCAAGTTACCCTGAGACCACCATTCACCAAGAGTTATACCAAAGACCCCTCATCATCGGCGAGACCCTCCATCAGCCACTAAGACTTCATACCGAATTCATTGTGTCACCGTGAAGACTCCAAGATTTCTGCCATCGACGACACCTTTCTTCATCGCTGAGGCTTCTTCCCAAACTAAGCCTTTCGGCCAAGGGTCTCCCCGATAAACGATATGTATGGCATGTCGGCTAGAGATCTCCACGCAGTAAGAGAACATACCCAACCCAACATCTCACACTGAAGACTCCAATGTGTAACCATTTGGCAAGACTTTTGCAAGGTCATAGCGACTTGTACAAAAAATAAGGTTACAAATCTGCTCATCGGCCAAACATAGAATATGTCACACCGACTTGGCTCCAATAGAGGTTTCAGCCTGTGGGATTGAGACATATTTTTTCCAACATAGGAGGGAGAGGGTTGAGAGAGAGAGAGAGGGAGAGGGGGTAGGAAAGAGAGGGTTGAGAGGGAGAGAGAGACCTAACAGAGGGAG
>VDFB02035157.1:0-14921 GCA_007258455.2 Sequoia sempervirens
ATCATGAAATTATTTCCAACAATAGAGCTATTATATTGACCATTCTCACTTGGCACTAGCTCCTTCTTTTCCCTACTTACATTTTCTTGAAATGGAAGCTCTCTAGAAATCACTAAAATATTTTATTTAATTAAAGAATCATTACCTTCAACCACTATGGCTTGGAGTGCTTCTAGTTGAACTCCCTCTTGTTTTTGTAAATATAATTTTTCTTTATGTTGCATCATCACCATCTCCTCCATATCTTGAATTTGTGTCTCAAGGTTTTCTATCATTGTCTCGGGTTCTTTAACATCTTTCAACCTTTTTTCTTCAAATCTATCAATCAACCTTTGACAAAATTCATCAAATGAATTTACCTGAATGCGATCTTGATTGTTCATACCTTGGTACCACCAATCATGAGCAACTCCTTCAAGGTACAATATTGCATACTGAATGGCAACTTGCTCCTCCATGGAATTGGAATAGTAACCAATCTCAAATAACCAATCTCTAATTGAGATCTTGTCTGATCCATCAAAAGTGGGAGTTGAAGATTTAATAACTTTTCTCTTGAGATATTTTCCATCTAAATTTGAATGTTTTATATAACCCTTGATAGCCATCATGTCTTGCATCTGAATGATATAGTCACTGTATGGGAAATCTTTTTTAAATCCTTCATCTTGTTTAATATATGTTTCTCTCATGGTTGCTAGATCTCTAGCCAAATCTTCCATGTGACCATCTTTTAACTCCTCTTCCCTTTTGTAAAATATGATCAAACCCTTAGGCTGGCAAGATCATGGCTCTGATACCATTGTAATATCCCTTATGAAAAATCAAACCCAAATTTGAAACTTTATTATTTATATCCAAAATATTAAATAGAGCAAATCTGGTATAAGGGAAAATGCACCAAACAAGTCCAAACTGTGATTAAATAATGAGAAATTGATGAAGATGGATTTATTACTAATTTGAGCATTTACATCATTTTCTTTGTTAATACATCAACCAACAACAATTTTACATTTGCTGCAAATATGCATAAAGAAGACACAAACTGGAATCTTAGACATGCACCAAAATACATCAAACTGGAAATTGAGTAAGGTGCAATTGAAATAGAATGATTTATTATGGATCTTTGCATGGATTTACATTATGTTTTATGTCATATATATAGCAGATAATTGTCATGAATAGCTACAACAAGTTACATATCTCTAACTTAAAAAACCCAAAACATTCACTATAATTGAAGCCAACTTTGCACAAACTCTCTAAACTCCACACCAAAGTCTTCTACAACAAAAAAAGCATGAAAATACAGTCCAACAATAGAAAAATCACAACCTCCAAGTTTGCAAATGGTTTGCATGACTTAGAACAATAAATACAAAACCAAACTATTCAAACTACAAGTATCCAACAAAACCCAACTTCTGGAAATGAAATATAATAATGCAGACCAACACTATGGTAATCTCTGAGTGAGATTACACTATGATGAACTTTTGGCTCCCATCCTTAGTTCACCTGGAAACCCTCAAACATCCAGTTCTTGAGCTTCCCTCTCGATAGGTTTGGCAACCTCTAAAGAATAACAAATGCATTAGCAACAATGAATGAATGAAGCAAATTTTTCCCTTTAAGTATTCCACATGCAAAATTCAAAATTTGGGTTTCAAGATTTCATGCCAAGATGAGGGAAATAATTGTGTAACTCCTTTTTTCCCAAATGGTTGCCAAAAATTACCCATTTCCCATAATTATTGCTTTTTGACAATTATTTTTATAAGCAATAATTCCTGCTTTTCTAGCCATAAAATGCTCCATCAAAACACATGCCCAAGTATGGGTGATAAAATAAATATAATATTTATTTGATGATTAAATATTGCTCATTTAATCAAATCACCAAATATAAATATTAATCTCCTAGTCAATCCAATGGTCCTGAATTACTATTTTTGGGCAACCACACTTACTATAAATAGTAGGTGCTAATTTTAGAAAAGGGGACATTACAATTTCATTGAATGATAATCCCCTAATATAATCCACACGTGGGGTTGTTAAATGTTGTGAAAACTTGATTGACCCTCATAGCTTGCTCTTGTTCATGATGAGTGTTAAAAAAAATAGTGTCAAGATTGATAGTTCTATCTAATTTAAATATGAGTTGTGGGATCAAGGGGGAACATACCTATCAAATGTAGGAATAGGAAACTCATTGATAAGGGTTGGTCCTTGAGGTGAAAAACCAATTCATCTTTAGTGTCATTTCAACATTATTTTTTAAATAAAATAATAGGGGTTCTATAGGTTCCCTGCTCTTGACAAAGATCTTGCATTACAATGCCTATTCAAGAGAAAGTAGAAAAACAAACATAAATCTACATAAGTAACTTGCTACAAAAAAACAATAACAAGTATATGCTAATAGCATAAGCCCAAGAAGGGCATGATAAAATAGACTACCACCCAAATTCATAGTAAGGATAATATAGACAATCAAATGAGAGAAGGAAGCACCATTAATGTTTTTCATAGCCCTAAACTACCCCAAACATTCAAAATATCTTGAGAAGGCATGACCGTTATATAAAAAATCCTCAATCCACCTGTAATATTTATTTTCTACTCAACCACACCAAAAACCATCCAAAATAGGAAAATATGCACCATGACATATTTCACATTGTATTCATGAGTGATATAGGGATGTACCATAGAAATGAGGAAGTGTAGAACAACTCTCAACCCCCAAGAAACCTCTAAAGTGATGCACATGAAGAAACACAAGCACCTTCCTAATGTCTTCATGGAAACCTTATAAAATTTGAACTTCTTTGTGTATGTTTACTTCTAGTGGTCCCTAAGCTAACCACAAAAGAGGTGTAGATGTGGAGACTTCCCCTTCCACTAATATATGCATAAATTTTATCTCATTTCATGGACCACCTTGTAACACCTTCATCTCTATAAATTTATTTGGTAAAAATATTTGAAAGCAGAGTAAGCTTGAGAAATATATTTGGAATAAATAAGGCTAAATTAGTGATGAAATCACCCCCAATGGTTGTTTTTCTTCTATACCTTTCCACCATAGCTTTAACACCTAAGACTATATTTACAAAGGTCAATATAGTTGGATCTTGACAAGTAAAAATATATTGGAGCATTTTATTTGAGAGGTATTCTTGTAATAAGGCATCATCTATTCAACACCCTTATGTTTTCATACCCACAAATGCTAGATAAAACCCTAGAATTAGATGGTGGATACAAGAGGATTCCCACAACCTTCTATTCATTACAACACTATCATAGATTATAACATGTATCCTCCCCCATGCATCATTAAAGGAACAATATTTATCATTTTGGCATACCTCTCATCAATTTGGATACAACTTAAGGGGCATACCACTAAATTTTTTTTTTCCTTTGAAACGTGGAAAAGTGCCTTCACTAGCCTAAATTTATAACATAATAAGTTTAAATTTACAATAACTAATCACCTCTAAGATGGTTTTGTTATAAATTTGAAATAGATTGAATAACCAAGATCTTCTATGAGAGAGATAAGTTATAAAACTGTAAATGAAATAACACATTACAAACCCAGGATTCCAAGAGATGTGCAAATGCCAAGATGACAAGATTGCATTAGGAGTTCAAAGAAAATCTGCAAAATAATTACTACATGCATCAAGGTGCATGTATGCCAAAGTATGCAACAATTCAAGAGAATGAATGAATATACAAGCTAGGTAGTGAGTTTATATAGAACTAAGGAGATGATGGAGGTGGCAAATCCAATCAATAGGAATTAACCACCAAAAGTGGAAAGTGTTCCACCCTTTAAGTAAGGGGACACCATCCGCTATCTCTTGGTTGGTAAAATAATAAACTCCTTTATTATCCTAAGCAAGCAATAAAAGCATAAGAGAAAAACCTAGGACTAAGGGAGAAATAAATTAACCAACTAGGAAAATAAAACCTACACCAACACCCTCCTTAAAATTATGGCTTAGGAGTGCAAGATATAAGGTCGAATAGGTAGAGTCATGTTAGGTACCCATGTACGTATAAGATTCCCCCCAAAGAAGAAGAAGCCCCATCCCAAACAAAGGAAGTACACCCCCCATAATAGAGAGAGAGAAATGAAGTGGAAGGACAAAGAAGCCCCCCCCAAAGAGATCCAATGGTAGATGCTCAAAACTGGATGTAAAAGAGTCCACAATTGTTGAACAACATTCCTCCCCTTAGGAAGAAACAAAACCAAAGGTGTATGTGAGCTATCTCCCCACTCCGAAAGAAATATGTAGGAAGAAAAATCAAGATGTATGGAGTCTCTGAACTCAGCTCAGGTGTCTCCATGTCGATGTTGAAGGCTCCCACAATCAAATCAGGTATTTTAGGCCACACTGCTGAAAATGAAAATTCAAAATCTCCTAGAGACTGATGTAGAACACCATGTCCAAAGACTCAAGTATCTCCTCTGAAAATGTATCCTCCAAATGTTGATCCAAAGTATCCACACTCATGTAAAACTGTGATGAATGATCATGTAGATATTGAACAAGAGGTTCAAGGTCTTCCCTCACAACAACTGAAGAAGAATAAACCTCATCAAAGAGAAGATGAATATCATCAATAGTGTCTCCCAAATCTACAATGTGTATCTCCATATATAAACAAGTTTGAAATACCTATCAAGAGATCATCCCAAGTTGAATTTGAAAGATAATGAATGTCCTGTTGCAAAGAATCACTGGAAACTTTCAAAGAAGCAACACTAGAATCTGAAGTAGAAACAGTAGATGGAGGAGATGGAATGCAAGGTTCAAAAAATGGATCTCTTGTGAGAATATCCAAGTTCAAGTACAATCAAAATTCTCCTCAAAATCAAAATCAACACTAGAAGTGTGAACATCATCCAAAGGATCAAAGCCATCATTAGGAACAAAATCTAAAAAGGAGTACAACTAAGATGCATGATCAACCACCCTAGTATCAATTATCTCTCTGCTCTCCAAATCATTGATAAGAACTAAATTGGGAGTGAATTCCACAGTCTTCCCTACTCCACTATGAGTAACTTGATAGATGGAAAGAAGATTATTAGACAAATAAGATATGCACAATACACCATTGAAAGTGTCATCCCCTATATCAATAAATCCCTTCCCAATTACATTCATATATGTATTGTTACCCATCAAAAAAGGTGGCATAACACAAGGATTAAAAAAAGAGAACATGGACTATGAAGATGCCATATGATGAGAAGCTCGCGAATCTAGAAGCCATCTCCTTGACCCAATACTCGTAGAAGCACAAAGAGATTTTCCTTTATGTTTGTCTGATTCAGAAGCATAACTAGCATGGCCTTTTTACTTTTTCTTTGTAGATTCTTGGTTTGATGAAGATGGAGATTCAGTTACCCTTTTATTACTCTTCTCAAGATGTGTGAGATGATCAATCTGTTTCTTCATACATTTATGTTCATCATGACCAAGTTTCTTACAATAAGCACATTTTACCTTCTCCTTCTTAGATTTGCCTTGATTTGAAGAAGGTTTAGTTTCTACATTAGAAGTAGATGGAGATATATCTGAAGCATTCTCTCCTTTATTCTTTTCTTTCTTACTTTGTTTGCCATTATCTTTTTGATCTTTAGTGCCTTGACTTGCAACCAAAGCATGAGACTTAGAAGATTTGATAGTGCCCATTTGAACCAACTTGTCATGTTATTTTGTGAGTTCATTAGCAAACTCAGCAAGAGAAGGCATTTTGTAGGATGCTCTTAAGGCACTTTTAGTGGCATAGAAAATAGAAACAAAGATTAACTAGTCTAGACCAAGTTTAGAGAGAATAATTAAGATCAATTGTTTATCATCTATCTCAATTCCACATTATTTCAATTGCAATCTTATGGCCTTTAGTTTGGTGAAGAAGTCTTCTATTGTATAAAAACTTGAACGACTTAAACCTATTAGCTCATTCTCCAATTAATGACCTCTTAATTCATCATGTGCACCAAAGAGTTTTTTGAATGTTATCCAAACTTCATTTGGTGTAGAAAAAGATTCAACATGAAGGAGAAAATCTAGAGATACATACATACTTAACGTTCCAAATGCTTCATCACATTTATTAAACCATTTTGTCTTTTCTGCATTAATTGTTGGTTCAGTTTCTAGTCACATTGTTATCCTATACAATCCATACTTTTTCAAGTAGAGAGCTATTTTACTTTTCCAGTCAAAATAATTGTAGGGTGTTAATATAGGAACTGTTGATTGATCCATTTTAGGTAGAAAAGAAGATTGTTTGTGAGTGCACAAAAAGAGAAAGAAAGTTGCAAAATAGAAACCAAGAGACACCCCCCTTTCCACTAGTCTCAAAAATGACCCCCCAATATATTACAATGTTGGAACTTTATGATTAGTGCATTTACAAAGCCTTTTCCAAGATATAATGCTCAATAGGCAAAAATGACCAAAATTATAAAATCTGATGCATAATGAATCTGAGATAAAATCTGAAAAAATAATATTTGTAGTTGTGTAGTTCTTTTCAATACCTTTCCAATGCCTATTTGTTTCCAAATAACAAAGCTCCAAAGTGAAAGTTATGGCTCGTTGAAGAAAAATGCAACAACAACTTCAACTTGCAATATTTGATAGAAAATGGAAAAAAATTATTTTCAAAACCTTTGTAGATGGAAACTTGTCGTCTCCATATTTCCAACGATATCTCATTTTCCAAAAATAGACATCGTGGTGAAAAGTTGTGAATTTTTAAAGCGTTGAATTTAGCCCTCATTGTGACTACTTACAAAATAAAAATTTGATAAGTAGGAGGTATTTTTCCACAGCGTGTCAAATTATGATATTGCTATCAGGATTCAACTGTGTAGTTTCGAGTCAAACTCATTGACCCATTTTTCATGAGTAGTGGTTCAACAAGAACCCATCTCTCATGATATCGAATGGTCCCACTTAGCACTCATTGCATCCTAGGTGATGCTCTCTGAGGAGGTGAAGCCTGAGTCTGTCCCGAGGAGGTCACCCATCGATCTTGCTCCAGCTCAGCCCAGCTTAACCAAGGAGTTTTCTCCAAGGTTAAGCAGCTTGAGTTCATTACCGACTACTTTGAGGGCTTAACCTTGGAGAAAGCTCCTTGGTTAAGCTGGCAGGCTGGAGCAGTACTAGGATGGGTGACCTCGGGCCCGGACCCGTCTCACCTCTATGTTATCCCTGGAAATCTGAAGAAATTCATATCATGAAAGAATAAGGTCTTGATAATTTCTCATGAAAAATAGTCAATAATTTGACTGAAAACTGATAACTATATCATAAATAATTCCAAAAATCAAATTTTCCTAAAATGGACAAATTTTATATGAGAATAATGGTTTTTTGGCCTTTTGAACACAATGGGAATTTCTATTTGGGCTGAAAATGCTCTTGCAAAAAGTTGTTTGTTAGATCTGAGCTTCAAACCCTTGTTTGCTACTGTGTCATATGGTGGCCAAATTAAGTGAAACAAAATCCAAATATGACTTTCTCGAGCCTCCTAAATGCAATGAGACAATAAAAAAGGTTGCCACTATAGCCAAAATAGCTACAAACACCAGATCTCACCAAAAACACACATGCAAATGTAGGATTAATAGATCTTCATAATTCCTTTCTAATTCTTTAGATTGTATAAAATGCAAGAGAAGAGCATACGAGAATTTACAAGATCATACAAAAAACTCCAATCTCTTAATTAGGAATCCAAGTACTCAAAACTCTCAAGATCTAAGCTCTTATACCATGTTAGAAATCTGAAATAGATTGAATAACCAAGATCTTCTATGAGAGAGATAAGCTATAAAATTGTAAATGAAATAACACAATTACAAACCCAAGATTCCAAGAGATGTACAAATGCCAAGATGACAAGATTGCATTAGGAGCTCAAAGAAAATCTGTAGAATAATGACTACATGCATCAAGGTGGATGTATGCCAAAGTATGCAACAATACGAGATAATGAATGAATATACAAGCTAGGTAATGAGTTTATATATAACTAAGGAGATGATGGAGGTGGCAAATCCAACCAATAGGAATTAACCACAAAAAGTGGATATGGACCACCAAAAGTGGATATGGACCACCAAAAGTGGAAAGTATTCCACCCTCTAAGGAAGGAGAGACCACATCATTTATCTCCTAGTTATTAAATAATAAAGTCATTTTATTATCTTAAGCAAGCTTAATAAAAGTGTAGGAAAAACCTAGAACTAAGGGAAAATAAATTAACCCACTAGGAAAATAAAAACCTACACCAACAGATTTGAAATTTGATATATCTTGTTGGAACACAACAATCTATTGAGAGGGGGGGTGAATGAAAAGAAATATAAATTGAGCAAAGGAAAGAACTAATCAATGAACATTTTTTGAAGGAAAAATATTACCAAAGAGAGAGTAACCAAACCAAGCACCACCAAATGCAAAGGAGACACAAGAATTTGATAAGGGGAAAAACAAGAAAAAACCCCAATATTATGAATAGAGGCAAAATGCCTAAGAATGATACAAAGAGAGAGAGAGAGAGCACTTAAGCCTTAAGCTTGCTTGCTTGCTTGAATGAAGAATGAGAAGAGAGGCACCTCAATATATAGAAGTGAGAAGAGGAGTTAGAGTTAGAAAGTAACTCCCAACTCAATGAATGCCACCATTCATCTATGTGTGTGTAAGTTATCAAAATCCTCTTAAGGAGGTGGCTACAAATAAATAATAACCTTTACCAAGTAAAGATTAATATTCTAACAACCCCCCTTAAGCTTTACTTGGGGAGTTTACATCAAACCATTCAATGGGTTGTAATCCTATATTTTTACAATGAAAGAGAAATTTATCTTTACCAAGAGCTTTGGTGAGAATATCTGCCACTTGATCTTACCTTTACAATACAAAAGAGAAATTTGCTTGTCTTCAATTTGTTCTCTAATGAAGTGATGTTGAAGAGCAATGTGCTTGGTCCTTGCATGAAAAATGGATTCTTGGCTAAAGCAATGGCATTTTGATTATCACAATATAAAGGAGTAGGATCCATTTGAGGTAGACCCAATTCTTCAAGTAATCTTCTTAACCATAATGCTTCTTTGGATGCATTTGTACAACCTTTATATTCAACTTTTGTAGAAGAAAGAGAAGTAGATTGTTGTTGGAATACTAGGATCACCGAGAGGGGGGTAGAATCCTTCAGTGATCTATAAAACAAGATCATTAACCATTTAAAACTTAGACTTTAAGTCATTAGCATTTGTAGTAGATCACATGATAGAATTAACAACATTAGATGTATGTGCAACACATTAGAAGATAACATAACCAACAAAGTATATGCACATATAAGCCACTTGACACAATGTTTTATAGTGGAAAACCCCAAAGGGTTAAAAACCACTTTAAGAATATTTTTATTAGGCCTCACTAGCCAAAATTCAGAGCACCTACTCTAGGAGCACCAACCCCTTACAATTTTTAGGAGAACCCACTCCAAGGAGCACCAACACTTGACAAATTTAGATCACCAACTCTAGGAGCACCAGTCCCTCATACATTTAGGAACACCAATTCCGAGGAGAACCAATCCCTGTACAAGTTTTTAGCACAAAAGTTATATCAGAGGGTTACTTTGTTTCCATTCAATTCACTTGATATAAATCATTACCCAAAAGATCTTGTTCTGTTTCATAAATCCCCCACTTTACAATCTGCTTTTACTGAGAAAGATAATCAAAACAAAAACAAAGATATTGTCATCAACCACCAAATAACTTAGTGTTGTCCCTCTTCTTTCACCTGCACCAATCAATGATAAAACATGCTAACACCTTATCTATTAACTACAAGTATAACATTAGTAGATCTTGTTATGCATCTGCAATCTCAATATCAAAGATCTACCTCCTTAGACAACCTGCAACAATAATTCTGTCATAGTACCTTTGCAATCTAATTTGATTAAACATCAATGTATTCAGTGCTTGAATACAAAACCCTTGCTCATAGTTATTGCAAAACCCTCACTTCATCAACAAAGAACATTACAAGTTTTTCCAATTTTTTATCTGTATTAGGCTTCTTATATCAATAGTAAAACAACAATTCATCATGCCAATCTATTCTTCAATATCATCTCACCTTCTTAGTCAATGAAGCCCTTAGATACTTCTTTGTAGCCTGCTCAAGAACAAAGAACACACACCACTTGACTGCATTGGATACATTTACTTACAACTATAATCAACTTATAATTGAAATCTCTCCCTCTGTTATAAACATACATTCAAAACATCACTCTTAGATCAAAAAATTAGACATGCAAAACCTTTACTGTTATGACCTTATTGCATTGTTATAGATGAATTATTTCATTATGAAACCAACAGCCTCATTAACATCAATAGACTATGTCTTTATTCGTTCATCTGATCAACTCCATCATGATCATTGAACATCTATTCACATCAACAAACATAACAACATTTGCACAGACACATAAACTTCATGTTCTCTATATCTGATATTTTGCATTTATGCTCTTGCATGCTATTTGTATCCCACGTATACACTCTAACCTCTTCTTCATTATATAAGACCTCTTCTCATTACCTTACCCACAAAAAAACAACAAACATCATATCCATTAAACAAATAGTAGTTAAAAAGAAAACTGTCGACAATTGACCGTTATGATTTAAACTAATTTTCAAATTTGTGGCTAACATAGTCCCTTAATTTCCAACTTAGCACAAGACTTTCAAAAGTCTTTTTATCGTCAAACAAATGACCCTTGTCATGTTTTGAAACAAGTCGATGTTCTGGAGTTTGTTTTTATACTTCCTGTCGCTACATTGTTTACTTCTTGTCACCTGGATGACAGGAACTGAAACTTCATGGTTACCACCAACTGAAGCATTTATCTTTGTATAGCTATCATGGAAAACCTCAGTAAAACCCGATACAAAGATACTGCACCTAAACACATATATCTACACTTAAACACCGATATTGTCAAAGACAAGAAGCCTCATACCAACAACAAATAGAATAATTAAATTGACTGTTAACAAAATAACTATATCTGTTATCATGAGCCCAAATATAGTGTAGTCTAGATTCAATGCAAAGTGTCTGCTCTCCAATGCTTGTGTGCTTCACACCCACACCTTCATTTTCATGCTTTTGTAACTTTATATCATTCATCATTGAGACCATTGAAGAATATATCAACATTCATATCATTCATATCATGCATGAATGTTCACATAAGGATAAGCATCAACATTACTTTTTTCAACAACTTATATGCAGATCCATTCAATAACTTATATGTAGATCCAATCAATAACTTATGATGTAAGTTTGTCTCATACCTGTCTCCACAATGTCTAATCTCATGATCACAGCAATAAATTTTGACATTAATGACAAAACATGCCAAAGACCAACATTTGTTTTACTATTCCATGACACTTGATCCAACAAAGAAACAATCCACAAGTGGATCTCCTCCCATCATTGGGATCACTCCTAAATCTGAATCAAGATAACCCTTTAAAGAAAAATCATTCTGTAGATCATAAAAGACCTCGTGATTAAGAGTACCTTTTAACATATCTTAAAATTACTTTTGTAATCCTTTAAAATGAGTTTGTTGTGGTTTAGACATAAATCTAGAAACTAAACCAACACTAAAAGAAATATCAGGTCTAGTAAGAGTTAAATAATTCAAACTACCAACTAATTGCATATACAAAGTAGGATCAACAAAATGAGTTTCCATATCAACCATTAATTTAGTTCCTAATTCATAAGGAGTAGAAACACACTTTGCATCATTCATTTTAAATCTATCTAAGAGATCTTGAGCATATTTTTGTTGAGAAAGAAAAATACATTTAGGTGTTTGCCAAATTTGGATACTCAAAAAATAATGTAATAGGCCTAAATCAATCATTTGAAATTGTTGATTGAGTTGAGACTTAGCATCACTAATCAAATTGTTAGAACTAGAAGTGATAATTAAATCATCAACACATAAAATAATAATCACAATATCATTTTCATTATGCTTAATATATAAATTTGGATCATTTTTACTCCTAATGAAACCTTGAGATAGAGAAAAAGCATTAATCTTAGAATACCATTCTCTAGGATATTGTTTTAAACCATAAATTGATTTCTTCAATTACAAACAAGATGTTCATTACCTTCCTTAATGAAACCCAAAGGTTGAGACAAATAGATTTCATGTAAATCACCATTTAAAAATACACTTTTAACATCCATTTGATGAATAGGGAAATGCATATGAGAAGCTAAAGCAAGAACTAATTTGATAGTTGGCATCTTAGCTATTGGAGAAAATGTTTTATTATAATCTAAACCTTCAACTTGAGAGAAACCCCTAGCAACTAATCTAGCTTTAAACTTGCTAACTTCATTGTTTTCATTAACCTTAGTTTTATATAACCATTTGCGTGAAACAAGATTCTTACCTTGAGGTAAGGGAACTAAATCCCAAGTTTTATTAGCAATTAAAGTGTCATATTCTTCTTGCATAGCCTTTTTCCAATGAAGTTGATCTTTAGCTTGTTCATAAATTTGAGGATCATTTGAATGCAAAATATTAGACATCAAAGCATAATTACAATAATTTGCCTTTCTAGATTGATTCATTCTAGCTATAATATCCTCACTTTCTTGCATCAAAATTTTAAACCATTTAGGCTTTCTTTTAGATGTAGTTCAATATTATCACTAGAAGAAGAATCATGAGGAGAAATTTCAACATTTTCATCATCACTATCACTATGAGTAAGACATTAGGAGGGTTAAGAGAAGATTCAACTTGAGGATTATCCTCCACAACAATAACTTTATTTTGAGAAGATTCAATATCATGCACTTTAGAACAATCATGAACACCATTTTCAGCAATGCATACATCTCTAGCAACTTTAACTTTGTTAGTAAGAGGATTATAAACTCTATAAGCTTTAGAATGTTCATCATAACCAACAAAAATATGAGAAGAAGATTTAGCATCTAATTTTTGCCTCTTTTGTTTAGGTTTGTGAACATAAGCAATTGAACCAAAAATCCTTAAATGCTTAAGATTGGGCTTCCTACCAGACCAAGCTTCTTCAGGAGTTATATCCTTTAAAGCTTCAGTAGGAGTCCTATTGATAATGTAAGTAGCACAAAACATAGCTTCTGCCCAAAATTTATAAGACATATTTTTAGCATGTAACATACATCTAGCCATTTCAACAATAGTTTTATGCTTCCTTTCCGCTACACCATTTTGTTGAGGTGTATAGGGAATAGTTAGCTCATGCTTAATACCAAATGATTTCAAATAACTATTAAAAACATTGTTCACATATTAGTTACCATTATCAATTCTAAGAATTTTAAAATAAGACTAGATTACCTTTCAACAAATTTATGAAATTCAGAAAATATATCAAAAACTTGATCCTTACTATGAAGAAAATAGATCCAAGTTCTTTTAGAATAATCATCAACAAAAGTAAGTGCATACCTTGATCCTTGGATGGAGTTATTCTCCATGGGTCCCAAAAGGTCACTATGAACTAGGTGCAACTTATGAGTTGCCCTCCATGATTGACCATGAGGAAAGGGCTCCCTATGCATCTTGGCATACAATTTTAGATGGAACAATACTAGGAAATCCATCTACCATATTAAGCTTTTTTTTTTTGATCGGTAAAGATTTATATTTTATTGATAATATTAAAGGATTACAAAAAAAGGGCTTTGCTCGAAAGACAAAGTCACCCATATTGATTCATATTCAACTCAATCTGGTAAAACAGAAAGATCAACCTAACACCCAAAAAAATATAAATTTCTGCCATTGATTCAGAAAAAAAATTCAACCTTCAAAAATGCAACAAACCACAGACTTTTTTCACAAAGAAAGGCTATTCTTAAGATTTTACATTTAGAAAAACCACCTTCTGCATGCCAAACGTAGCTTTGCCCACTTGCACTGTTCACTTTTTGCCTAGCCATCCTTTTATCACTTTCCCTGCATCCTTTCCCTCTGCTCCCCCGCAATTTCATTCCACCATGAGTCATCTGACACCAAAAATTTTGTCCCGCCTTCAAAAAACACCTTCTTTACTTAAACCCCATTTCCGCTAGACCTCCCACCCCTAGCTCTTCCCTTGCATGCAAAGCACCTTCGTCTTGGGATCTAATGAGATTGGGTAATGCCCTCCCGCTATTTTGCCTCTTCCTATTGATGCAACACCATCTTCAAGTTCTCCCATGTTGTTAAAATCTCCAATTTGTAGACTTCCCAATCCACTCTCCTACGCCACCTCACAAAGGGTATTAGGCCTTCTTCTGTGGCCTCATCCAAATCCTCAATACCTTTCGATATGTCGTATCCTTTACCCGGGACTGCCCATTCTAAAAGGGACTCCATTCTCCCGAGTAGTTCCTCCACAAACAGTGACTTCATCACCCATTTAACCACCTCAATTTCTTCGTTTAATTCAAGACCCCATGCAAATAACATAGATGTTATGTCGACGTTCATTCATCCTCTATGCGTGGCCTCCATAAAATGTGGTCCTAGAGTCGCCAGCACTGCCTCTATCACCTCGTCATGAGGGTTTTTCAACAAATATCTCAACCTGAATACCGACACTGGTCCAAAGAAACCTTGTTGTTGGAGCTTTGTTGAGAAGCCATACATCGCTTCCATCTCTCTTGCTTTCGCTTTTTCCAAACTGGACAGACTTCACTCGTAGCCAAACCCTTCACCAGACGTTGAAGACAAATAAAAAACTTCAATAGCTTGTATTAAAGAAT
>VDFB02035158.1:0-15973 GCA_007258455.2 Sequoia sempervirens
CTTAGATCCTGATGTTAATGTTCTTCCCAAAACCCCAATCTAAACTAGGGATGCCCTTAGGAGAGAGGAAGCACAAATGAAAGAGGTGGAATTGAGACAAGGGAAGTCCAAGAAGCAAATGCCAGAAAAAGCAACACCAAGCCCTAGGAAATGGAAGGTTGTTGACATTGTTCTTCCTACAGCTAAAGAAAAACATAAAAGCCCTCTTAAGAAATCAAAACCAGTTGGGTCATTCGTTGACATACTTCCAATGGGAAGCCCTAGACTTAGAAGAACATCTAGGAAATAGATAGAAGCCCCAATGGGGCAGGTAAATGTTGAAGAAAAAGTTATTTTTGAAGAACAAGCAAATATAAGATTAGCAGGGCTTGCTGCTATTGCCAAACAAGTTGAGAATCAAGAGAAAGATGAGAATCAAGAACCCCTACAACTTGAGTAGGATGAACAACTAGAATCACTGCAACTAGTGTTGTTTTAACAACAAGAATTGGTGAGAGGAAATATTTTGGTAGGAACACATAAACCTCTTGATTTTTCATGGAATCTTGTAGCTCTAAACCTATGGAGTGAGATGCAAAGGAAAGAAGAGGAATGGACAAAGGAAAAATGCAAGCTACAGGATGAGATTAAAAAGAAAAATACATAAATTGAAGGAAAGAATGTAGAGATTGTTGCCTTGAAGGATAGGGTAGACAATGTGGTAGCTTTAGTACCCCAAATGCTGGCATGTAGAACTCCTCACAGAGTATATGCCCTACATTTTAAGGAGAAAAATATTTCCTTTAAAATGTCAAGGATTATTTCAGGTTTGAACCCTTCTCTTGAAACTCCACATGAATTTTTCCAGGCCTACCAGTTTTCCCTTCCTGAAGTTAAAAATTTATTGTGTGAGTTATACTTGCATAATTATGTTGTGTCTAATGATCATGATTGGAACCCATTACTGTACATTGGAGATCTCCATTTAAGGGAATTTATGTCCTAGATTCAAAATGAAACTAGTTGGGGGCAGTAGTTTAGAACTTACAGGGAAAGAGAATTTCATACTCCCTTGCCTCTCAGGGCTGAATCTAGTAACCCTGCAAAAATTTACCAAACATGGCACATGATTCTTTATCGCCCAAGCTACAAGAATAGGATCATGCATGTTAGGGAAGAATCCTACAAGGAATATGAGAAGGTAGCTGAAACTATAGGGAAATCAGTAATGGGGTACTTATCACAGAGGTGGAACAATTTGACAGATGAGTTGAAACAAGCTGAACCCCACTCTTTGCAAAATTATGCTACAACATGCAAATGAGTTGACAGATGCATACAGATTGGGAGGATGAGGCAACAGTATTGGCTTCCATTAAAGTTTCAGCCACCTACTCTATTGTGGCATGTGCCAGATTACAAGTTTTATCGGTATGACATAGCTGCATAAAGGGTAAGATGGAACATATTGGAGAATAAGTAAGGATTCTACTGGGACCCCAATTCAGACACTGCAAAGACCGATGTGGGACAGTTGGTAGTTGGTGACTTCAGAGCATTGACCGGGAAAAAGAATAGTGCTCCCTCTACTAGAGGACCAACAAAACATTAGGTTGGGGGGAGATGATGAGCCCAATTAATGGCTCAATTTTGATAGAGTTTCTTATATATTTGTTGTTGCTACCATAGACTTTGGCACTTGGTTGTTGACATTTTCCATGTTATTTCCTTAAAACCATAAACCTTGGGCATAAGTTTATCCTTGTGACTTTTAATGACATTAACATGCTATGTGAATTATTTATGTTAATTTAAAATATGGTTGAATAGATGTTACTTTTAGGTAATTATAGATATACAATTGTTTGTGTGTGCTAATGTCATTATGCATGTTTTAAGATGTTGATGTCAACGAAGCTTGCAAAGTGGAAGAAACTCCTGCCAGCTAGTTGGTTGCCAAGAAAGTTAGGAAGGTGGTCATTAAGAGGTCAAAGGAGGGAAAACTCTCAATGGAGGGAAATTCCTAGTTCGAATAAAAGATTGTAACTACCTTTTAATGGTCATCTTTGTTTGTTGAGCAAATCTAGGGAGTGTGTTGTGCTAGATTCTCATTGGGTCAAGTCTTCTTTGACCAAATTTGGCACATGCATAACTTCCTCTCTCTCTTTTCTATTCTTTCAATAAATGGAATCCTCCTATTTTGATGGAGTCGACTTCCTAGGTACAGTTAGGGTTAATTATTATTTTTTCTCTCTATAAATAATGGTCAGATGCCCCTTTTCATAAGGTTGGATGTTCTGAGATTGTACTTGCATTCTCTAGTTTTAGTAATACGGTCATATTGCTGAGATGTTGTAATCATGTTTTCAAGAAATAATATGATATTTTGAGTTGCTGAATTTGAGTTAGATTAAGGGAGACTCGCTCAAGGGGGCCCACTTGGTGAGAATTCCACCTATTTAGTCTAAAAGTTATTTTTTGTTCAACAATTAGTTTTAATTTCAACAACTGTCTGTTCCTGCAACCACTAGAATTTTGTTCCGTGACTATTCCTACAACCAAGGTAGACAAAGTAGTTTCATGTCTGTTTGCTGAAATTTCCATTTCTATCTTTCATTTCTAGTCTAATTGTTAATGCTTAGTGTAGTTGTTGATTCATGCTCAGTGCTTAAGTTGATTTCTTTCAAGCATTTCATTTCCAATACTGTTTCTTTCCTAGTTTATGGATGATTGCAATGGAGTCCTAGTGCACATACAATGTTGACCCATTTCAAGTTTATGTCCCTGGGTTGACAATGAAATTCACCTTCATGATGAGTGAGATAGCCACTTAGTGAAAATTTCCAAACTCTAAGTCACAGCTCTAAGGGCTTAGTTATTAAACCATTAGAGGAGGCCAACAAGATTCTCCCAACTAGAATGATACACATAAATTGATTTTACACATGACACCCATGAATGGGTTTTCATCATGGTACTTGTCCAAAGCACCATAAGAATGGTTTTCACTAATGGGATTTTTTTTTTACTTTTTTTTTCATTTTCTTATTTTTGTTACACATGGTGCTTGTCGAAAAAATTTCACCATGGTACTTTCCTAAGGAGCCACCAAAGTGGTTTTCACCATTAGACGAAATATTTTTCTTTGCTTTTGTTTCTCTTTTTTTTTTTTTGGATTTTTTGAATGATCATCAACTATGTAGAACCACCTGGTGGTGTTGATGTAGATGTTATTATCATAATATACCAATGATTTCATGTCTTGAGGAGTTGCTTTGCCAAGATAAGGGCACTTGCATATAGCCCATAGATGTTATTGTGATCCTTGTTTATACTAGGGTTGGCTTTATCTAAAAGCACACATTATGATAGAGTGTCATTAGATTCCTTATGATAAAGTGTGGTTGCTAAGACACGATGAATGTAGGATTTGGGATTTTTGGATTTTAGGTGGGATGTTGGATTTTGATGGGGTATGTGAGATGTGGATGAATAATTTGGTTGTTTGGATATAATATTTTTTATTTTTTGAACTTGGGATGGTGAACAATGGAGTGTGGATGTGAGATTTTGAGTGTGTTTGATACCAATGATTTTATACACCTTATGTGTTGGTATTAAAGACTATTTCGAAGGAGGTGGAAACTGGTGATATATGGAAGGACTTTTTTTGATGTGGCTCCATAGTTTCATTGACTATTGGGTTTGGATTTGAATTGGATTCATTAGCTTCAAAAAATTGACTTTGATCTTTTTATTTGTAAGGATTATGCTTTTTTTGGTCCCAATTAGTGGGTTGAAGGATTTTGGAATGATAGTTTATGATGTGGATGGGAAGAGTGTTGGAAATAACCTTATTGTAAGGACTATTCATGTCCCCTATTTTTGTTTACATTAGATGAAGTTGCCCCTAGTATCATGGACGTACCACTAACATCATTATATTTCTTGATCGATAAATAACCAAGACCTTGATATTTAGGTATTTCAAAAACTAGCTCCAAAATACCTTGTTCATGTAGGCTTAATCCTTTTCCTTGATACTACTCGCTTTGATAGATTCATATTGCAATAGGATATTTGTTGGTCTAGAAACAAGATGCTAACTCTCCTTTATGTCATTGGGAATCATTAACAATGGTTACCTTCTCATCAGTGAGAAAGTTCACTTTAACAAAAGTGAGTGATCCAATATGATAGGATATTGGTGTTTTCTCTATCTTCATGATTGTTGCTTAAAAATTTCATGGGATGTTGATTGAATCCATAATGGTTTGGTTGTCAATATCTTCAACATGAGTTTGAGGATAAGGAACTTAGCTTGTTTCTCAAAATATGTTATTGCCTCAAGGTCGATGTGAAAACCATTTTTGTGGTCATTTTTTGGAACAACATCATGGAGTCTTGTGAACTCATCTATAACTTTATCATTTTAAAATTTGTCTAGAGAGTTTACTTTTTTTCTAAATGAGCAAGGGTAATATCATCTATGTGTCCAAGGGAGGAAAGTGTCTCATCTATGAAAGTGAAGGTTATTGGAGTATGAATGGGATCAAATTTAATTTTAAGATCATGGATGAAATGGAAAGCCTAGATGATTGGATCATCATGGAATTCTAACAATATGGGATCTCGATCAGTGATGGGATGAGATTGGAAGATTTGGGTAACTTTATATTGATTCATTTTAGGTCTTTCTTCTTTATGCTTTGGATTGTGTTCTCAACATGGATTTGATTTTAATAATGAGGTATAAATAGGGAACTCTTGGATGGCCTCAATATGTTGGCATGGTAGTAATGGATTTTGAATAAGACTCTCTGGAGTGGGAATGATAGGTAATGGAAGGAATGATAGCATTTAGTGTAGGATTTCTTAATCACAAGTAGGGTCTTTATCAAGGATTGAATTAGCTTGGATTTCATGATTATCTATCATGGATAGCCCTTGGACAAAATATTGAAAGGTGTCATTATTGGATATTTTTTTGATGGGGATGGTGTGGATTGATGTTGCAAAGGTTCATGGGATAAAGAGTTGGAAGGAGAGATGGAGGCTTCTTGTGGGAAAGCTTCTTCAAGATGACCTATTATTAAATCAAATGAGGTGGATATGTTATGGCCATGTATTACTTATGCAATTATTTTTGGATGAGTCATTGCTAGACATAGATGGACATGATTTTTATCATGCTTGGGAAAAATATCTTGATACATGACTAATGTATCATTATGTGAGCTATGGATATTATTGATGTGATAATTTTTGGATGAATTGTCAAGATGATCTTCAATGGTGATGTCACCTTGGTTAGTAAAATCCTGAATGATTTTTTTTAATTTTATACAATCAAGGGTCTTATGTCCTTTGGCCTTGTGATATTCACAATATTCATTTTTTTACCATGGGAGTTTGAAATGAGGTTCATATTGTCTAACTTCAAGTAACATGATGAGATTGGACTGGAACAATTTTCATAAGATCGATTTGATAGGCTCCCCTAGAGGACCTTGAATATTTTATTGCATGTTTAATGATGATTGTACATTTGATGATCTGGTTGTATTTTTTGGATAAATTTTGCATCTATTACACCATCATTGACAATGCTTTTGTTTTTATCCCATAGGTGAGGTTTTCCATTAGTTTGAGGGTCATTTTCCTTGCTTTCCTTGTATATTTTCCCATGACTTTTGGTGATGAAATATTTTTGATGATTATTCTCTTTTCTTTGATTTCATCAAACATGTTATTGTACATTGGACTTGTAAGTGAAATCATATCTCTTGGTTTAGGTTTTGTCTGAAGATGTGCACAAGTTGTTTTTTAGGAATAGGCCATGTGTATTTTCTTTCCATATTCCTCCATTATTATAGGATGACAATGAATGATTCTTCATTCTTTTGTTTGGTGTCACATACATCAGTTGTAATGATTTCATGCTCAATGTTGTAGGAGAAATGACTGATGAATTTTTGTACTATTTCATGAAAGTTTTTGATCCCATGTGGTAAATGAGAGAAGTATTCTATTGCTTTTCCTCCTAAACTTTGGGGAAATAAGAAAATTCAGTATGTTTCATTGTAAGAAACACCTAGGAAAGCTATGAAAAATTCTCATATATGTTCACATGGATCACCTCTTCCCTTATATTTTTCAAATTTAAGCATTTCAAAATTATGAGGGAAGGGTATCATAGATATTGATCGATTGAATGGATAAGGACATATGTCTTCAAGTGTGTAGTTTTTATTTGTGTGTCCTAGTTCCATGTAAGCTATTTTCTTATGCAAGCTTTAGATTTGTTGTGTCAAGTCATTGGTAGGTGTGATGATGGACATGTTGATAAGAGTTTGATTGGTATAATTAGAGGGAATATATGATTGATGTTGTGAGATGTTGGATGAATTGAATGAGGGATTGTGAATTTGGGGGATATATGATTAGTGTTGTGGAGTGTGATTTTGAGGAATGTATAATTGGTGTTGTGAGATATTATAATTTTGATTTTGGGGGATGTATGATTGGTTTTTTGAGATTTTAGATGAAGAATTTTGATTTTTGGGGATGTATGATTGGTGTTGTGAGATGTTATATGAATAATTTCAATTGTGAGGGATGTATGTATTTGTAGGTATGGAGAATGTGGAATATTGTGAGTTGTATGGGTTGGATGTGTTTGTAGGTATAGTAACTATGGAAGATTGTGAATGATTTTAGATGTGTTCATGAGTATGTTTAATTGTGAATTTTTTGGGATGTAAGTGTTTGTGGGTATGTTGGATGTAGGAGACTAAGGGTTGTATAGTATATATGAAGATATTTGATGATTAGGAATGGATGTGGTGATATGACTAAATGGGATGGATTTTTGGTGATAATTTATTTGAAAAGTGTTATTGGGTGGGATGTTGTATTGATTAGGTGGCATATGTGTTTGAGACTTTATTGGAAATGTTGGTAGTTACGATAGGTAGATTAATGATGTGTATGAGAATCTAAAATTGTGATAAGTTAGGAATGCATTATTTGTGGTATGATTAGAGGGGGTAAAGATGGAAAGATTGTTTGAGTTAGTTTTGGTGGAAGAGACACATTTTGAATAATAAAATTGGAGTGAATGGGGTTAGGAAAAGTTGTAATAGAATGTGAAATAATATGTGATGGATCAAATGAAAAAAGATCGCATGTCTCTTGGTAGGAGTGTCATTGTACTTCGAGTGTATTAGTAATGGTAAGTTGAGATGATGATATGTGAGGGAAAGTGTAAAATACCTTATCAGGTGTGGTGCAATTATTTAGTGGACTTTGTGGCAATTGGGTAACTAAGGTAGTTTCTTGTTGAATAATGTTTTGTTCTTCAACCAATTGTGCCAATAATTGATCTTTATTAATGTTGAAACTATCTGGATAAGAATGTGTGGTATCATCATTGAGGGAATACCTAAAGCAAGGTGAGTACTCAAGGTGTTCTTGTTCAATTATGGTTTCATGATGTGTGTGGTCTTGAGCCTTCACCTTGGGTAAAGTGACTATGATTGGGTACTAGATAGATATCTTTATTTTGTTCTATATTCAGCTTGGATTGTGACCTAGTAATGGGTGACATAATTTATGGAGTTTTGACCCATGATTTTGATGATGGATTCAAATGGGGTACCTTAGGTTTGTTCTAAGTCTACCTAGGTAAATCCTAAAAGTTTGATCAATGGTTTGGAAGCTCAAAAGGTAAATAGGATTAATATTGATAGAAAGAACTACAAGATCTATCAAAAGCACCGAGATAATGATGAAAAGCACCAATATACTGGTCAATAGCACCAAGATACTAGTTGATAGCACCAAGATACTAGTCAATAGTACCAAAGGATTGAATTATCAAGGTTTTATCAAAAGTGCCACAAAACTAGTCAAAATCATCACACAATCGATCAAATATACCACACTATTGATCATATGTGCCAAAGCACTAATAAAAACACCAAAGTGGGAAAAAATGAATCGAAATCAAAATTATATCAATTGAATGTGCAATTTTAGGTCAAAAGCATAGTTTTATGACTTAAAAGCATAGGTTGATGATCAAAAGCACCACTCTATGACTCAAAAGTGAAACTTTGTCGAAGAGATGCATAAGTAGATAAATAAAATGTCATAGAAGCATAATTGTATGACTTAGATACATAATTTTATAGCTCAAAAGCATAGATATATGACTCAAAAGTGCAACTTTGTTTAAAAGTGTGTTTTTTCCAGTGGATGACTACTTTGGATATTTTTTTCTTTGGTAAGAGACAAAAAGCAAACAAGATGGTTGATGACTTTCAGGTAATAAGGTTTAATTTTATGTTTATTGGTTTTGCACAAGAAAACACACCAAGCATATTAACACCCTAATTACTCAAGTGGGAGTGTCACACTAGTGTAGGACCACACAGTAAAATACCTCAAGATTACTACAAGCAACTTCTCTCTTCTCAAGAGTCAATAGCTAGGAGTCTACTGGCTCAAGGTCTCACCTTTTTCCTTTGCAGGTTCTAACCCTTTATCCCAAAGATTTTACACCTTACTTAGGGAGGTACATGGTGAGTAACTTCAGGCATGATACTGTACCTTGCACCATACTAGATTGATGATCAATGGTCTTAGGCTTTCTAAAAATAAGGTTCTTAGTGGTAAATGTGAATTGAGGGGCCACCTACATATGATTAAGTCTAGGAGGGTCTATCCTATCCTCTTAACCAAATGAGTTTTAGCAAATTGAGGGTCTCGTGGCTTAATGAGACACGATGATGACTCACTCTTCCCCTTTATATACCCCACCATAAAACATGGTTGAGGTCAACCTTGAGGTGATAATATCCCCAAGCAGGCACCCTAATGGGAAAGGATGATACCAATTCTTTTGATTCCCATGCTTGGATGAAGTGCAAGGGGGAGCATACACAAGTTGGTACAACCTTGGATGAACATAAAACAAATAAGGAAACTACAGTGCTTTTGATATCCAGGCTCGCACATAGCACAAGGAGAGAGAATACACACATATCTAGTTTACACAAGAAAAAACATATAAGTTCATTATCCCTTAAGAAATTAAAGTGTGCAACTAATTTAGTGCTAAAAAAAAGATAGCTTTAGCAAGTGTCTTGTACCAAATAATGTCAATAGTCTATAATTTCAATTCTTCTCCCAAGGATTGCCAAGTTGCACCACTTGAATTAGCTTCCAAAAACCACAAAAAGGTTAGCCAGAAGATAATCTTCAATACATGTGAAAAGTGTGAAAAAAAAAGATCAAATACATAGAAAGAGAGATAAAAAATGCAAAACCAAAGATCACTAATGCAAAAACAAAGATCAATAGCACAATAATAAACATCAAAAGAAAAATGAAATAGATCAAAAGCACTATTATACCTATTAAATGCAATAAGATACCCATTAAAAGCATCAATTTGTTCTTGAGTTGAAAACACCTACAAATAAAAGATGAAATCCTGCAAACAAAGGTGAAAACCCTAAAAAATTAAAAAGTGTCATTTTACATCAAAAGCGCCATTATATCCATCAAAAGCACCATTATATGCATAAAAAACACCATTATGTACATCAAAAGCACCATTCTAGCATGAAACCATTCAAAATTCTAGATATGTTATTTCTCATATCATATGTATAATTTTTTAGGTCAAATGTGTCGTTTAGAAACTCGAAAGCACCAAATAAAGTGCCAAATGGTAGATCATATGTGTTGATCCACTATCAAATGCGCTATTATGTATTTGTGCCTTTTAAAATCATAAAATATTAAAGAAAGCAATTAAATCTAAGGATGTGGGTCCCATCAGGCATGCCAAAATGTGGGTGTATTAAATTAATAAATTTCAAACTGAGGATAAAGCAATTCAAATAAACCCAATTCAATAACTCAATCACTACTTCAATGAAGTGTGTGCACAAACAAAGTAAATAAAATCAAATAAATAAAATATACCTCCACAAAGTGCCTATTTCTTACTCCATTGTGTGTGATAATGCTACAAATATGATATGTGGATTTCTCTTCAAGCTCAAGCATAACCTATAATAGAAAATAGATGTGATGATATTTCAATTTCTCAAAGCTTTTGGATTGATCAAGATAATTATGGATGATTTGATAGCTTGGAATGGTTTTTGATTTATAGCTTTCATTTGATATCAACCAATGGTCTAGGATGATCAGAAGGATTGACGAATGAGATTGATTGAGAGGACTTAATGAGCAGGTTAATTGGTTGCATGGATGAGTTAACTAGTTACATCATGGATGAATGAAGTGAGAGTGAATGAGAGTGATAGAAGTTGGTTTTTTAGTCAAATCACTAAATTAGGAGATAGAAGAATATTAATAGAAATAAATAAATATATATATTCAATTCATGTGCATGCGATGAAGATATATCTAGGAAATAAATAAAATATTGATATTACTTATTTTAGAAGAAATAAAGATAGAAAAATAAAATAAAATTAATTAATTATTTTGTTTAATTTTAGAGGAAATATTAGCTAATTAAAATCATTTAGTTATGATAGATGAGAAGAAATATATGAATTAATTAACTAATTAAAAATTATTTAATTAATGTAGATGAAAGAGTTTATGAAATTAATTAAATAATTAAAATTTATTTAAATAAAGTGGATAAAGAAAGATAAATTAATTAAATAATTTAAATTTGTTTAATTAATATTGGTGATGTGTTAGCTTAATTAAATAATTAAAAATATTTAATTAATATTAATGGATAAATTGATGTGAAATGATGATGAATTAGATGGAATGTGTTAGTCATTTTTAGGTGTCTACACTAATATACTAATCTTATAGTGAGTTGATGTGCTCTTTGTAACTTGGAGACCCTTTATGATGTGGGGTGTGCAAGAACTTTTAATCTCAAAATTTGAACCATTTTTATAGAAACCAATTTTTTTGTGATGCCTCAATCAATTATTAGCTAGAAAAACTTGTCATCTAATTTACTCTTGTTGGAAAAGATGTTTTCATGAACCACAATTCATTTTCCTCCTTGGTTGACTTAATAAAATTTGTGCATCATCAAATTTCCTTTATGCTCTAAAGCTAGATGCTCTATAATCTACTATCTTATTTAGCATGTGCAACATGCAATCTTTTCTCCAAATGATGTTGCTCTTGAATTTCTGACTATTATATGTTCAATGACCCCATTTGGTTACATTTGTAGAAAATCCCTTTGAACCCACCACCTTTGTGACCTCCTCTCCCTATGTGGTTTAAATTATTCTCTTCCTTTGAGGTATGAGTGGAACTTGTTTCCAGTATTTCCTTCAACTTGTGGTTATATTTTCCTTATCCTTATTTTCCCTTTTTTCTTACCCTTTCCTCTTGCACTTTTATTTGCAGGAAAAATTCTCTTTTGCTATGAGTGCTACTTGGTAGAGCTCTTCTATGAAATATACATTACACAAACATATTTCATATTGAATGGAAATCCACAACCCATTGACATACTTGAAAACTTTCTCCTTATTATCATCTATGCAAGTAGCCTAAATGGTAAATTGTAAAACACCTCCATATATTCTTTAATGAATGTCTCTATTTGGCACATACTTTGGAGCTTCTTGAACAAGTCAATTATGTAGTTCTATAGTATGTGTCATGCCCACTATTTGCATGACTTAATAATAACAAAAATACCAACTTTTTTTACAAAAAAACATAATTCAATACAAATTTTAATGAAATTCACTACACGTCTAATGACTTGAAGTTTACGATGCCATCATATGTATGATGCATAAAGTGTGAAAAGGATATGACACCAAACAAAAGAAGAAAATCCTATCATAACTCTAACATGAAGGTTAATCTATTAGGTCTAAAGGAAACTACATAATGACATCAAAATAAAACTAGAAAAAGTTTTAAATAACAACTTGGACAATGAAATATAATCTAGTGTTCTAGTATCTAGCTATTGTGACCAATGACATAGTGAATGTTAACTACACCCGATTCATATGAATTCGGGGCATATTTAACCCACTAAGAATTAATCCCAATAAGATCATTCACTGTAAACAAAGACAAATAAGCCATTAAAACTAACATTCTAAATCATGAAATCTTGAAAAACCTCTAATCTGAGACATTAAAACTTATCCTATTGGGGGAGTGGTGTTGCATTGATGTGGAATGGCGACCCTTTCCCAATCCCTTGGATAATGAGCTTGTTTCAATCAATATTTTTAGACATGTAAAATTGACCTAACACCTATCACACACCCTAAACAACATTAGAACATTCCCAGAACATCTTGAAACATCTTGAAATCATCTCAAAACATCTTGGAATCATCTTGAAACATCTAAGAACATCTTGAAACGTCTCAGAACATCTCAGAATCATCCCAGAACATCTTGGAACATATCATAATCATCTTGAAACATCTCAAAACATCCTGAAACATCTTGAAACATCTCATAATCATCCCAGAACGTCTCAAAACATCTCAAAATCATCCTGAAACATTTTGAAATCACCTTGAATCATCCCAAATTATATTGGAACATCTCAGAATCATCCTAGAACATCTTGGAACATTCTCATAACATCGCACAACATCGACATCATTATCATCAAACAACATCTAAAACCCTAAATTCCTCTATTATTTGAATAATACAACATTATTTAATTAATTCACTTTTTCATCATTCTCAACAAATTAAATTAATTTCATTTATTTAATAAAGTCTTGAAAACCCTAATTCTGCTATTAATGAAATAAAACAACATTATTTGATTAATTCACGTTTCTTCATTTCAACTAATTAAATAAATTACATTTATTTAATAAAGTCCTAATCTCACTTTATTTCATCTCGATTGATTAAACAACTCCAAATATTTAATTACATCGCTAAAAAACTTTATTCCCCTAAGTTAATTAAATTATTAAATCATAATAATTTAATTACGACACTTTCCCTCAAAATTTTGAATAAATAAATCAAACTATTCAAATCATTTATCAAAAATTAAATCAAACTAATGCAACTTTGTTTGCAAAATTCAAACTCGATTTGCACGTTCAACTCCAAAAAGGAATTAATTAATTAAATCAATTAATCATAATTCCTCACCCACTTTCTAATTGAGCAAATTATGCTTGTTGACTGAGCAATCTAATTTGCTAACTAATCCATCTAATTCCTAACTCATCCATCAAATCTTGACTGATCAATCTAATTTCTAACTAGCCAATCTATTTGATCCGGTGGACATTTTTGATGAAAGGTGAAGTGTCTTATTTTTCTCCAGAATCTGCACCATCAGAAAGAGCTCAGTGTCCTGGTTCCAATGCAACTCGAATGGAGCGAAAAGGAGTCCGTTTGCATGAGTTATGGCCAGTCAAACCTTCGGTCAAATTGGGAATCAGGGGCGTTCAGAAGGTGAAAAAATGGCATCGTCAAAAATCTTCGAAGTCAGCGTCATCGCGAAGAGCTCATCGCAAGCTTTCCAACGCAATTCGTTTTGTCAAAATCCGACATCGGAGGCTCAACTTATCAGCAGTCAAAGTTTAGTTGACTTTGAGGGTACAGTTGCTGATGTCATTATTCCGTACTGTACGGACGGCGAATCGGAATCTGACACGTAGGTTCCAGGTCGGCATTGTATGGACCAATCAGAATTGGACACGTGGCATCAGTACGCCATGTCATCAGCACAGTCAGCGTACGCGTGGCAGTGGTCATCGTCCATCATCTGCATCAACGACACGTCTTCATAATCGGCCAATGAGAGCTGGCCATGTGGCACCCTCCTGGTGTGACACGTGGCCCTGCGTTCTCTTATCGTCAACGGTCGGAGGTTGGTATGTTTGTTAAAAAAGATACATGGAGGTTGGGGGATTCAAACCCCATACCTTCCACCCTCCGCAGCGGCCGGCGACCAACTCGCCTATACATCCGCGCCCAACAATATATTACTGCCGGTTGTTTTGTTATAATTTTGTTAAAATTTGGTTGGTAAAAGCCGACGGCCGGGAGTTGAACCCGGAACCGCCGGTGTGTTAAAAAGAATAGCCACCGCTAGGCCATCCAAAGTCTTCAAAATATATGGTGGCATCGATTTATTTTGTTAAGATATTAGAAACCGAATGCCCTAAAATCAAATAATCCAACCCTTAAAGTTTAAAAATGAAAACATAATCCCCCTAAACTGTTAAGGAAGATTTAAATAAATCTTCTAAAGCCCGAGGATGCTAAAAAAATAAGGGCTATAATAATATTTAAATTTAATAAGGGGATTTTTTAATGATTTTTATGTAAATAAAGGGAGATTATAAAATATTTTTTATGTATTTTGGAGAGATAAGGTGGATTTGGAAAATATTGTAAAATCAATTGGTTAGTAACCAATTTGAGAAAATTTTATGTATAAAAGGAGGGTGTGAGGTGAGAGTGGATCAAGTTTTTTTTTTCAGGTGTTGAAGTCTTGATGCTGAGGTGACGAAAGAGAGGTCTTGTGGAGATTCTTTGAGTCATTCTTGCACGTCAGAGCGCTGTTATGCTGCCGAAGTGCTTGGAGAATGATTGTGGTGCTTTGTAATTGATTTTCAGACAATCAGTCGGTCTCTCTATTAGGTGGACCGGAGGCGTATCCTTAGGGACGAACTCCGTTATCAGCTGTTTGCACTTCTCTTCTTCTCTCTGCTACGTCTCTCCTTTCTTCGCTTTTACGTGCCAATACCTTGTTATTACTTTCAATTTTGTTATTTCCATAAGTTAATTTTGGAGTTGAATTAATGGAATAATCATTAATAAAAGCATTGTAAAGTTAAGCATTTAAAATCTTGCCAATCTAGTCTAGATCTATCTGAGATCACTATTTGTAATGCACAAATTTTGCAATCAACTTTGCACAATCTTCTCATGTCTAAATCCTCTCAACACCTTTCAACCATTGATCTTGATCCAACATTTTTGAATCTTGATCATCGATTCAAAATCTCTTTTTCTATATAACAAACCTCTCTCCTCACAAAAAAGGATCGTAGAATCAACATACCTTATGCAATGAAGTGTTGTCAAGATCACAATTGATAAAGTTTCATCATTCCTTTGGTCAACCAACATCAAGCATCATTCATCAAGCTTTTTCACGAACTATGGAGGCTTTGCGGTGATAAGAACAATCCAACATTAGGTGAATACACTTTGATACAGGATGGTAACACTTTGCTATTGCTTTGAATTCAATTTGGTAATCATAGATTTCTTAGTGTGTGTTCAAATAGCTTAGTTTCATTTCGTATGTGTAGGATTAGATCTTAGATTAATGTGTTTGATCTTAGCTTAGATTCGTGTTTCAAGAACATTTTTCTTGTTTGTAATCTAATGATTTCCCCCCTCACACATTCTAGCACGCCTGATGGGACACTTTTCCCATACACTAACGTTTGTTTGAGCCATTTGTGAAGTTGCAGGTCTTGGAAGCACTTTTGAAAAAAAGTTTCACGCACTTCCCAAAAAAAATTTGCACTTGACTCTCAAGAAAACCACGCACTTGACACTAAGAACTAAGCATCTGACATGGGAATTGCGCACTTGCAACAAGATCCTTGCATCTAATTTTAAACTCTTGCATTTGTTTTTGACAGGGGTAGCATTTGCTCATATATTTGAGCATTTGATTCTGACAGGGGCGCTTTTGCATTTTTTTGAGCATTTTCTCTGAAAAACAAGTGCACAGATCCTACACTATTGTAATGGATTTATTTTTTCTTATTTTTAAATGTGTAACAAGTATTAACATATTTGAATGCAAGATTTCATGACTCTAACTCATTTTTTGTAAGGAATACGATCGGTCAAAGATTTATAGATCCACAAACACTTTTGGTTAACTTAGGAAAAAATTATTTTGGTGCTCTAAAAAGAACAACTGAAACACACATTT
>VDFB02035159.1:0-37833 GCA_007258455.2 Sequoia sempervirens
GGACAAATACCACGACTGCTAGAACTACTATACCTCAGGTCAGCACAACTATGCCATCTAGCACATCTACACAGAGTACAACAGTCCATACGTCCCCATTTGGTACATCTAGCATGACATCAGGATTTAATTTCACTACAGGGGCATCATCATCCACTCCCACTGGTCCTCTTATTGGGAGTAAAAGACCTAAAACGTCAGCCCATACATCATATGTCGGTGTCACAAGTGCACAATCAACAACCATACCTATTGCTAGTATCATGGGTACCTTACCACAGTCGATGGCCATACCTAGTGCTCAAATCACTAGTACTATACCAAGGATTTCACAAACAGGGGGCATTCCCTCCTTCCAATATGGCAATCAAAATCCACTCTTCTAGACTAGCAGTCAGAGTCCATTTACATCGATTTCGAATCAGAACCCTTTTTCATAGATTGGTAGTCAGAATCCGTCCACACAGATTCCAAGTCAAAACCAATTCACATCGATTCTGAATCAGAATCCGTTTTCACAGAGTGGTACTCGGAATCCATTTACATAGAACCCAGGTCAACACCAATTTATGTAGATACCAGACTAGAATACATTTACCAACATTCTGAATCCAAATCCACCTTAGATACCAACGTTCAATCAAAACCCATCACGGGACTTTGGATTTTAGAATACATACATGGATCCGCATAATCCTCCTAGCACATCTTTGACCCAAGTTGACGTCCTACAAACACAAATGCACGCATTACAAATGCAAATGGATAACATGTCGGTCTCAACTAAGAAATCATTTTCACCAAAGGACATATGCCCATTCCCTTTTGATAGATCATTGTACATGACACCTTTCCCTCATGGATATGTCATACCGAATCTTCCTAAGTACAATGGCAAACACAATCCAGTAGAACATATCAGGGAATTTTCTACCATATGCATAGATGTTGCTTACAACCCCACGTATCTTATGAGGCTATTTCCACGAAGTCTTGTAGGAGTTGCACTAGAATGGTTTTCGGGTTTAGATTCTGGCATTAGATCTTGGGGGGAACTAGTCAAGAAATTTGTGGAGCAATTCTCTTTCCACATTGACCATGAGATAAATATAGCAACCTTGTGCCACACAACACAAGACAAAGGTGAAACATTCATTGCTTTCTTCCAGCGATGGAGAACTATTGCTAGTAGGTGTCCTGTCGAGATACCCGAAAAACAAAAGGTTACAATGTTTCAAGAAAACCTTCATCCAAAACTTAGGAGTAACTTAAGGGTACATTGATGCATATCTTTTTCAGAACTCATGGAAAAAGGGGTGATAATAGAGAAGGATCTCATTGAAAAGGGTGAAATCAAAATGACAACATCCAATAGAAACCCAATCGTACAAAACACCCCCACTGACAGAAACGGATTCTAGTTTCACAACAAAAATGTCACCAATGATGGGGTGGTTGATGCTAAAACATTACAAGCAAGACCCCTCCTCACATTACAAGGACCTCATACTTATGCCAACATGCTTAATGCTGTCAATCAACCTCCTAACACGGTCTCAAATACTCAACGTCCACAACCAAGGAGATTTCAAAAACGTGAGGTCACTCCCTTAGGGGAACCCATTGAGTCGGTGTTCAAACAACTGTTACAACACAACCTCATACAACTGCAGGAACCAAGACAATACGATCTAGGACAGTTTAAACCAACTTGGTGGGATGACAATGCCTTTTGTGATTATCATAGGACTAAGGGACATAACCTACAAAACTGTCGACAGCTGAAGAATATCATATAGGATCTTGTTGACAAGAGAATTATTGAGGTTAGTGGACAAAAACAAAAGACATCCAACACTGATCATCAAGTCTTTTCAGACCCACTACATGACCATGGGAAAGGAACTATCCCCAGTTCGAGTACTAAGACCAATATGTCGGCCAATTATGCGAGTATCAAACATGACTATGATAGCGGCAAAATCATTCATTGCCTTCGCGCCGCTGATCAAAACATCAATACCATTACTATCAATGCTAATCCTGAGTGTGCAGTCAATACTCGTCGTACTAAGTTTACTATCCTAGGCTCTCCATCACAGCAAACACCTCAACCTTCCAAGTTACAATATAACCTACTTGACCAATTGGGGAAGACCTCAGCCCAAATCTCAATCTTGGAATTGTTGCGTATCTCTCCTGAGCACCGATCTATCCTCGATAAGGCTTTACAGAACACCACGGTCCCTAATGACCTTGATGTCAATCATTTCCAGGAAATGGTGGGCTACTTGACCAATAATCATCATGCCACATTTTCTGAACAAGACTATGCCACGGACAAGACGAACCACAATGACCCCTTACATCTAGAAGTCCTTGTCGATGACACCAAGGTTAGACGAGTTTTGGTAGACGGAGGAGCAGGGTTAAATCTATGCACTTTAAAAATAATTAAGGCATTAGGTATCTCAGAAGCATGCGTAGACACCACTAAGAGTATTGTCATTAAGGCTTATGATGATGAAGAACGAAAATCAAAGGGGGTGGTAACACTTCCTATCAGAATTGGTCTACAGCATTGGTGGATAAAGTTCGAATGCGGATCTCACCCTCCCTTATAACTTACTACGCTTCGTTAGACCATGGATTCATGCCATGAAGGCGGTCCCTTCCACATATCATCAGTGTCTTAAATTCCCTTACAATGGCACCGAAATAACTATAGATAGTGATCCCGATCCTTTCCAGTATTGCACCAATCTAAAGGAGATCCCTCAATGTCAAGTGCCAGTCAACCAAGAGGCCTCACCGTCTAATCCATCTTCTTATGTTGACCCGTCCACACTCACTCAAACATCTGTTTCACCCTCACTTCCTACCACTCCTAGGGTCGAGATCCAAGACAAGGGTTGTGGAGAGCATTACATGAAGACTTCTTATTGTGTTAGCCATTTGGTTCCTCCTAAGTCATATGAATTACCTATAACAGGTAGGGGACAATCTATGATCACTATACATGTTCCCCCCACAACAACTTTCACTAAATGGGGTGAATTAAGCAAAGAGGCTGTAGATATAGAAGATGTCACTTCCTGGCTGTATAAGGAAGATAATCAAGAACCCCTTTTACTTGCTCACATTCCTACAAGTCTATATGGAAAGGGTTTCAAAATCATGCAAAGCAAAGGATATGATGGAGAAAGTGGTTTAAGTTTAAACCAAGATGGTAGAGTGGAACCAATATTTGTTTCTCAATGGCCAAAAGGAGTAGGGCTAGGGTTTCAACCGATTCAGATTGGCATTCCTAGTACTCTATCACCCTTACTTGAGGAAGTACGTGATTTAGAAGATATTAAGACATCTCACGAACCAGTAGACCAACATCATTGTGACTCCCCCGATTCTAACGATTATGAGTGGGATTCCCTATCCTCTACTTCCTCCATGGACCTTGACAAGTTATTTGGAGAACTCGACTTGATGTTAAGTTCTTCACCTAATCCTTTAAATTCCTATCCACCAAAGAAAATGACAAAAGAGGAATGGTTTAAACACTATTATTGGGAATCACTTGGTCCTACCTCTTGGCAACCTGAGCCATCTATTTCTGATAGTCAAACCCTGGCGTTAGGCCCACCTATTCACCTACCTAGACCCAAACCTAAGAGCAAAGAGGACCTGGTACAAGATTTTTGTAACCACATGAATAATTCAATCTTTACCTTGACCCCATTAGACTTTGATAACTCCGACGATGACATGCCATTAGTCTACCCTCAGCTCATTGATTGGGATCAACAAGACGCACCCGTCTTAGACACTTTTGAGAATGACAAAGCAATTGCTGAGTTCCTGGGATTACGTGAAGGCATACCTAACGGAGATCATAAAGCTGGTTTTACCATGGACTTGGAAAATAAAGCATATTTTGGGGAATCTTTTCAACCCTCCAGTCGCAAAAATGAGAAAAAGGATAAACAAAATAAAAAGGATGAGTCTCTAGGTGAAAACCGAAAGGCACCTCTAGACAATGAAAAAGTAAAAAGAAAGGACGCATCCAAAGGTGAAAACCTCTCTAAGGTGCCTAAGGATGGAGGTTTGAACATTCTCCCCATTGCACAGGAAAAGTCACCCATGCTTATTGAAGAATCAGTCGAAGTCAACATAGGCACAAAAGAGAATCCTCAACTGATTTATTTGGCAGCGTCATTGACAACACAAGAGAAATCAGAGTTCCACGACTTCTTTGAACAGAGACAGATAAATTTTGCTTGGTCATATGCTGACATGCCTGGGTTAGATCCTGAACTTGTTTCCCATCCTTTTACAACCCGAGGTGCCAAACCCGGTAAAGCAGTTGAGAAAAATGCATCCACAAATTGCTTTATTAGTCAAGAAGCGAACTCAAGAAACTCTTAGGCGATTGGTTTCCTTCAGGATCTATTGAATATCGCAGTTAGTTCCAATCTTACCCGATTACCAAACCGGTAGGGGGCATCCATCTGCTGATTTAAGAGATATCAACAAGGCTTGTCCTAAGGATGACTTCCCTTTGCCTAACATAGACATGATAGTTGACATGACAACAGGATATGAGATGTCCCTTATGGATGGATTTTCAGGATATAACGATTAAATTTCCCTTTGAAGATCAGCCTAAGACTAGCCTTCACTTGTCAGCCAGGGAGCGTATTGCTGGAATGTTATGCCTTCGGACTCAAGAATGCAGGAGCAACCTATCAATGTGCCATGACTACTATATTTCATGATCTAGTACACACTTGTATGGAGGATTATGTCGATGACCTTATTGTAAAATCCAAAACAAGAGCAAAAAATTTACAGGTTTTAGACAAAGGTATTTGAGGTTGCTTGGAGAAGTATAATGTGAGACTCAATCCAAAGAAATGTGTGTTTGGAGTCAAGTCAGGAAAGCTGTTAGGTTATATCATTTCTAGATGAGGCATTGAAGTAGATCCTGCTAAGGTAAAAGAAATCATGGACATGCCACCACCCAACAATCTCAGTCAACTAAGGACATTACAGGGAAGGTTGCAATCTATCAGAAGATTTATAGTGCAGCTAGCAGACAAGACACACCCTTTTCAACATCTACTTAAGAAAGGAGTACCCTTTGCATCGACAACTAGGTGTGAAGAGGATTTTCAACTGATTAAAGAATATTTACTTACACCACTTGTCTTAATGCCACCTATTGAAGGGAGACCATTGATTCTTTATATCACAGCAACCCATTCATCACTCAGAGCATTGCTTGCATAGAATGACGAAGAAGGTCATGAAAGGGCAGTCTATTATATCAGCCGGACTTTGGTTGGTTATGAGCTCAACTATAGTAACATTGAACGTGCCTGTCTTGCAGTGGTATTTGCTACCCAAAAACTGAGACATTACATGCTAAACCATCAAACAATGCTGATTGCTAAAATAGACCCTCTGAAATATCTTCTTAGCAAGGCAGCATTAACAGGGCGACTGGCCAAGTGGGTTATGATACTTAGTGAGTATGATATACAATATGTAGAAAGAAAGGCTATTAAAGGACATGTCATTGCTGATCAGTTATCTAATGCACCCATACAGGCAGATCACCCATTAGTTGCAGACTTTCCTGATGAGTTCATATTCACATTTGACACAAACATAACATGGAAACTGTACTTTGGTGGCTCACATACAAATCATGGTTCAGGGGCTGGGATATTGTTTATCACACCACAGGGTGATTCCATTCCTAAGTCATTTAGGATTGCATTTACATGCACTAACAACATGGCAAAGTATGAAGCTCTAGTGACAGGTTTACGCAGGGCAGTCAAGTGGAAAATCAAGAACCTACAGGTATATGGCGATTCTCAACTAGTAATCAAACAGGTAAATGACGATTATGAGACTAAGGATGAGAAGCTTACTCCATACAAGCACATGGCAGATAGCTTTAAAGAGTACTTTGACAAAGTCAAATTTCATCATCTCGGGTTTAAATAGAGGCTGATGAAGCTATGAAAAGCTCTGATTGTATCACTTGGCATTCCTTTCGCGTGCCTAAGTTTGAGTTCTTGGTGGAGCGGCTTTTGGTCGACCCTCGATATCGGTTACAGTAGTTATTGTGGCGTGGTTGGTCGATTCCCCATGGTACAAAGAATCTGCCGTTACCTTCATCTTAGAAGTCATACCCATTGGCTATCCAATAACCAGCGTGAGAACGTTCCTCTGCAAATTAGTAAATATACCATCGTGGAGACACCCTATATGGTAGCCTTATATAATGCCCTCTTTGAGATGTCTTGATTCTCTTGAAGCACAAAGCAGCTTGTGTGGGGTGCATGAGGGTATATGTGGTTCCCATTCTAGCGGTCCTACCTTGGCCAAAAGGATTATGAGACTGGGTTATTATTGGCCTACTATGGAAAAAGACTCATATGCCTTTGTAACAAAATGTCGCCAATGCCAAGTTCATGGAGATTTGATATGCCCGGCCACGGGGCTTAAGATCCTATCCGTCACCATGGCCCTTTCCCCAATGGGGACTTCGACCTCATAGGTAAAAGATCCACCCATCATCTAATGGACACAAGTTCATTATCAACATACTTGAGTACTTTCTGAAGTGGATTGAGAGAAGACCATTCCTATGACATACATTAAGAAGCACCTGATTTCTAGTTTATCACAGAGATTATATCATCGGCTGATTAGCCGATTGTCCCCTCGATCCATAATCAGCGTATTAGCCACCCATTTAAGAACCAAAGAAGTCCACGTGTGATGAATTTCATATCCAGCATCCTTTTCCTCCATACTATCCACAAGGTAACAATAGCGAGGGCATCTATAGGGCCATGTTAGAGATCCTCCCGAAGGCATCAATGATCTTTGGTCATTAATTTCTGACTTAACCCTGCCTTATGGGCTTATCGTACAAGTATCCGTACTCCCACTGGTGCTACCCCATATTCACTTGTCTTTGGGTCTGAAGCCATTTTACCTATTGAGGTCGAGATTCCTTCCCTAAGGGTATCACTGAAAGGCCACATTGATGATGAAGAGTACCGAGTGTCGAGACTCCATGAGCTAGAATTTTTAGATGAGGCGAGGTGAAGGCACTAGACCATCTCAAGCATACCCAGTCCTTCATAAATTAGCTACTCACTTGAGGGAGAGTCTTGAACAGAAACTTTGACATTGGTGACCTGGTTTTAATGGAGAACCCAAAGAATCAAGCAGAAAGAGAAAAACCAGGAAATTTTGAACCTAACTGGTTAGGACCTTATATTGTCACAGAAGCTTTTGGATCAGGAGCGTACCAACTCTCTACTCCTGAAGGGGAGCCATTGCCCTCACCCGATCAATAGTATGCATCTGAAGAAGTTCTACGCATAGCTTCTGGGCCTTTGTCTTAATTAGCAAAAATACAAAAATCAAAAATCACAAAATTATCAAGGTGAAAACCTGCAAACAGGCGTCTTGGTAACACCAAAAAAAATTAGATAATCTAGAAAATAGTAGAGACAAATCATTCGTCCAATAGTGAAAACCACTTCGGTGGCACTTTGGATAGGTACCATGGTGAAAACCTGGCAAACAGGCACCATGTGTACTCAACTCTGCTCCTTTGTCTACTATTATTCTAATCTACCTTGTACATAGTCCACTTCCTTGTACATAGTCCTTATCCCTATACATAGTCCTTATCCCTGTACATACTGACTATCCCTGTACATATCCCTTATCTTTTGTGTCCATCGCTTGTATATATCATTCCTAATAAGTGGTAGTCTTTCCCATAACCTGGAACGATTGACATCAAGTGAAATTTCATATCCCCCATCTTACCCTATTCATAATCAATTGGTCTTATACTCGACTGGGGGCAGACACTTGACGTGCGTCATATTGGTTCTTACATTGGCTATATGGAAGACGTAACACCATGGAAAAATCCAAAAACATCAGAAAACTTCAAAAAGACAAAAAAATCAAAACATTTCAAAAATCCAAAAACAGAGTCAGAGTCAGTCGCACTTGTCAGTCTTTGTCGTTTGTCGAACTACATTGCCTCTGTGACTGGACGTAGGCAAGGCCATCTATCGATGTGCCCCCGAGGCATTAGGTTAGTACATTTAGGTTTGTCTGCATAACGTCTTGAGTCAATCCATGTGTCTATATGACAAGGTCATTAGTTGTGTTGAACTACGAGGTCTCTGCGTGTATAATGTAGGCAAGGCCATCAATCGATGAGCCCTCGAGGCTGCACTAGGTCAGTCCATTTAGGTTCGTCGCATTCATTTTCATACACGTCTTCTATTTGTAGTCAGTCTTGTCAGTCCAAGTCAAGTCGAACTACGAGGTCTCTGTGTGTATAACGTAGGCAAGGCCATCAATCGATGAGCCCCCGAGGCTGCACTAGGTCAGTCCTTTAGGGTTTGTCATCACACACAGTCAATTGTCCACACATCATATTAGGTCATGCATTAGTCTGGTGAACAAGTTAGCAATGTCTCTAAGTCAAATCATACAACTTTCCAAACAAAACAATCAAAACAGATCAGCTAATGTCTACTACAGGATGTGCCCTTCCTGGAAACAAACATCATCCACATGGAAATCAACCTGTATCTTGTTCAGGATGGGTCTTTCCTGAATACTGATATCAGCAAAACAATCTATGTCTTATACAGGATGAGTCCTTCCTGCATAATCGACAAGGTCAAGCATAGCCTTACATAGGTTATCACATCAATGGCATCTGACTCAACGTCTTATACGATACATGTCTTTCTGAAACCAGGCTTTGTCATGCCTTATACAGATAGTCATAACATCGAAACCAGACTCACAGTCTTATCCGGTATGTGTATCTCCTCACATCAGGCTCTATCAATCAATCCTTTTATCAATCAAAACAAATCAAACAAACAGATCAAGTTTTGGCAAATACTTTACTGGATTTTTGACTTTATGACTTATTTATCTTATCATTTTTCTTGCATTGATGACTAGGATTCATGTTACTAGCTTTCTCAAGGATGTCCCATGAAGGATTTAGAGAAGCAACGATGTATCAGAATTATATTTTCTTTTATTGTTGTCTGTAAACTGTCTTTTAACTTTGATTGTTGAGTCATGTTACTAGTTTCCTCAAGGATGTCCCATGAAGGATTTAGAGGAGCAATGACGTCTCATGACCCATCTTTTACTTTGTTTGTTGTCTGTGGTTTGTCCTAACAAAAAGACTGGGGCAACTTGTGTCCTTAGTATGAGTTAACGACAATCCTTGTCTGCGACTGTCTGTTATTAGCAAGTGGATGACCTTGCACACCTTGATCTATGTCATATCATGGTGTTTTTCTCCATTTGTATTAGTCCCGCCCAATGATGATAAAGTGCAGTACCTTTTGTGATACAACGAAACATCGAAGATTGCTAAACTAACATCTATCACTTGCTTTCGTTCTTTCTCGATCTTTCTTTTCGCACTAACATTTTTTTCTTTTCTACATCTTCACCACCTTATCTATTTTCCTCTATTTTTTTCTTTCATCTTCTAGTTCTCTCATCAATTTGAGAGCACACTCATGTTCTTTGAACCCGCCTGTCCTCCCGAGGGGGCATACCTTCACCTGTTTTAATTTGGAGCATGACTGGGGCATATTTTTATCGACTTTCTTTGACACAACGCCTAAATGACATTGTATCAAAGAGGGGCAAATGTAGACACCGAAATCTGGTTTAGGCCTGCGACTTTATATTCTTCATAATTCATATTCTTCATGGTCATGATTAAATAATCTTAATTATTTAATTATTCATCTTAACTTTAATTCTTCTATTGATTAAATAATCTTAATTATTTAATTAATTCATCTTCTTTTATTTCTTCTATTAATTAAATAATCTTAATTATTTAATTAATTCACACTTTTCTTTATTCTATCTGATTAATTAAATAAACGCTTTTTATTTAATTATGTTACTAATTAACCTTATCTATCTTGTCAAATTAAATAAATTCTTATTTAATTTATTCTTTATCATATTTCAACTATAATTAAATAAATTCATTATTTATTTAATTATTCATTTAAAAACCCTTCATCATTTAATTAAATAAATCTTATTTATTTAATTATTCTTCGAATATCGAGTCTAGAATTAAATGAATTATTTAATTCATTAATTCTATTTTAACGCATTCCTCTATATTTTAGATAATTATGTGAGTTATCTAAGTATTCACTTTTACTCGACTCGACATCTATTTTAATCGCTCAGTTAACCTTTGATTTAATGTCTGAGTGGCTGTCTCGAGTAATCTCTTCGTCAAGTCAGTCAATTGTCTAGTTCTAACTCAATTGCATGTACATGCGGATTAATTAAATATTCTTATTTAATTAATTAAATGTTGTGCGTGCATTCAAACAAGAGCCGTTATAATCAATCTTCATCTTTGTCATGCAAAGATATTTCTTATGTTTTCGAATGCTGAACTGAAGATTAAATCATTTATTTAATCTTTAATTCTATTTCTAATTCGAATCACTCATGTCATCACTGTCAGTTATCAAAATGCATGTCTAATCAGTCAATCTCAACCATCCGTTGATCTTTCAATCTTGACCTATCATTCGAATAATCAATTTTCTATAAATTGATTTGTCATTCTTCATTCCAACCTCTCTCGCGAATTTTGTAACTTTGGAGAGCAATTTGTCTTGAATCTTCAATATTTTGCTAATCACTATCTTAGGCTATACTTGCACGAACTTGAAAATCTGAGGGCAATTATACTACACAAGCAAAATGGAGAAGGGCAATCGAGATGAATCATGGAAATACGTTTGAAAATTGGTGAGATTGTTCTAGTTTTAATTACGTTTTTACTTTCCCATGTTCTTTGTTGCTTAACGAATGAATTTGCATTCTAGATTTTAGTATTGTATGCATGTGTGCTTCTAATCAATCTTCTTTGTTGTCTATTGTGCAAAGCTTTTATTCTGCGTTACACTCATGACTTCTTTTCCCACATAACTCTTCTCCACAGATAATCACCAGTTTTTCACATGACTCTTCTCCCCCTTTGACATCAATGACAAAGAATCTCTAAGCTCTGAACCACATATCTAAATTTCTGAACATCTGACTACTTCGCCTGAGTAGCAGCCACCACAACATCAATCCGAAACAAAATATGTCTATGAAATGCATAGACTGATGCAATTGTTTAGCATCCTTTGTTCTGATTAGGAAGGGTAATCACCCCTAACTTTCCTTTGAAATACTTAAAAGTATCCTTAGACAATGGCTTGGTAAAGATGTCTGCAATTTGCTCCTTAGTAGGTACATATTCCAATTTGGCTTCTTTTTCACTTACCTTCTCCCTCAAAAAGTGAAACTTTATAGATATATGCTTTGTCTTTGAATGCAACACCATATTCTTGGAAATGTTAATAACACTTGAATTATCATAGTATATAGCAATAGGCTCACCATATACAACTCTAATATCCTTCAACATCTGTTTCATCCATAGGACTTGAGTACAATTGTTAGCAATAGTAATGTATTCGACCTCAATAGTAGACAAAGAAATGGAATTTTGCTTCTTGCTTAACCATGAAATTATCTTCTTACCCAAGAAAAATGCTCTACCACTAGTACTTTTCCTATCATTTACATCTCCGGCCCAATCAACATCAGTAAATGAACTCAAAGTAAGATCATCATCTTTAGGATACCATAGGCCAAGATCAACAACACCCTTCAAATATCTGAAAATTCTCTTCACAACAGTCACATGAGATTCCTTTGAATCAGCTTGAAATCTTGCAACAATACATACAACATTCACAATATCAGGCCTAGTATGTGTCAAGTATAGCAATCCACCAATCATTGATCTATATCTTGTCTGATTTTCTTTTAGAGAATCATCTTCTGTAGTCAACTTACATCCGGTCACCATGGGTGTACCAACTGGCTTTGAATCTTCCATATTGAACTTCTTCAACAATTTCTTCACATACTTGGACTGAGATATGAAAATACCTTTATCTAATTGAGTAATTTGCAATCCCAAAAATTATTTCATCTCACCAATCATATACATCTCAAATTCATTCTACATTTCACTAGCACACTTCATGCACAAAGCATCATCTCCTCCAAAAATGATATCATCAACAAAGAATTCAACAATCAGATCTTTATCATCATTATTGAAATACAAATTACTATCAATAGTACCTTTGTTAAATCCAAGATTCAACAAATACTTGTCCAATAAATGGCATACCATGCTCTAGGGGCTTGCTTAAGTCCATACAATGCTTTCTTCAACTCACACACCATATCTTCCTTACTAGTCAACTGGAATCCATCAGGTTGCTCAACATACACTTCTTCTTCCAATTCACCATTTAAAAAAGCTGATTTGACATCCATCTGATAAACTTTGTAGTCCTTGTGAGAAGCACAGGCAAGAAATAATATTATAGCTTCAATTCTAGCAATAGGGGAAAAGGTCTCTTCAAAATAAATTCCTTCCATCTGTAAATATCCTTTACATACCAGTCTTGCTTTGTTTCTAATCACTTCACCTTGCTCATTTAGTTTGTTTCTAAAAACCCATTTAGTTCCAATAACATTCTTATCCTTAGGTCTTGGAACAAGAATCCATGTATCATTCTTTTCAATCTGTTTCAACTCTTATTTCATTGCTTCAACCCAATGCTCATCTTTACATGCTTCATTCACACTAGTAGGCCCAGTCTTAAAAATCAAGCAATATTCTTTGCGATCTTTCTCCTAGTCTGGACACCGTTATTCTTATCACCTATAATATGATCTTCTAAATGATTCAATCTTACATACCTCAGAGTCTTCTTAAAATGTTCTTCAATTTCAGGTTCCTCTGATCTCTCTTCTGTGTTTCCACCAGTTTCTCCTTCTTCTTCATTCTCCTGATTTACCAGATTGATTCGCACTCGATTTATAGTTTGATCTTGCTTTTCTTGATTTGTACTATCATTCTGATCATTAGATTCATATCCATAGGTTCTGGATAGTGCACCAAATTCTTCATCAACTTTGACATTTTCACTTTCAACCATTTTCTTCAATCTTTTATTGTAACACCGATAGGCCTTGCTCTTAGTAGAATAACCCAGAAAGATACCTTCATCACTTCTAGCATCAAATTTTCCTATGTCTTCATCTCTCTTAATGTAACATTTTCTTCCAAATATCTTGAAGCATTTAATAGTAGGATTTTGACCAGTCCATAGCTCAAAAGGGGTCTTACTAGTATCACCTTTGATTTGTACCCGGTTGAGTATGTACACAGGAGTACTCACAACTTCTCTCCAGTAGATATGGGGGACATTTCCTTCCAGCATCATTATTCTAGTAGCATCTTCAAGTGTTCTATTCTTCCTTTCCATATCTCCATTTTGTTGAGGGGTCCGCAGTAGAGATAATTGTCTCTTTATTCCATGTTCTTCACAAAAAAATTAAATTCATCGGAAGTGAATTCACCACCTCTATTTGATCTCAAACACTTAATCTTCAAACCTGTCTTTGTCTCAACCATAGCTTTAAAGATCTTGAACTTTTCCAGTGCTTCAAATTTTTCTCTTAAGAAAGTAACCCATACCATTCTAGAATAATCATCAATGAGTAACATGAAATACCTATAACCTAGTAGACTTTTGACCTTAGAGGGACCACACAGATCAATATGCACAAGCTCTTACAATTCATTTGAACAATGCTTTTTACTTTGAAATGAAATTCTAGTTTGCTTTCCCAATTGACATTCCTTGCATATTGCATTAGTAGGTTTCACCAACTTAGGTAGATCTCTCACAGACTTTGTAGAACTTATCTTGACAATATTATCAAAGTTAACATGACACAATCTCCTATGCCATAACCAACTTTCATCAACTTGAGCAATCAAACAACTTTTACTAGTAGCATTCAAGTGAAAGATATTACCTTTCGTCTTTGTACCTGATGCAATTTCATTTCCGGAACTCAATATTCTACACTTTCCATCATTGAACTAAAGATTATATCCCTTATCAACCATTTGACCAACACTCAAAAGATTATGCTTCAAGCCTTCCACATATAGAACATCATCATTATTATGCTTACCATCAAGAGAAATGCATCCTCTTCCACAAATCACACCAGCTGTATTATCACCAAATCTCACAACACCACCATCATATTTTTCAAAGCTTACAAAATTACTTTTGTCTCCTGTCATATGATGTGAACATCCACTATCAATTACCCATTCATCTTTCTCTTCAACTCGAGCAACCAGGGATTTCTCCACATTTGTAGAACTAGCAGATTCAATAGATACATGACTATTTTCTCTGACAACAATAAATACCCATTCATCATCTTTATCAGATTCATCATTTGTTACACCTTCATTAGCAACATAGTAACATTTCTTCTGAAATCTAGGCTTATTATGTCTTAGTTTAGCAACTCTTTCCGAACACCTTGATGCAAAATGACCTATCTTATTGCATGAAAAACATTTAAGAGGCAAATTTCCTTCATACTTACCTTTTCCTCTTGGTACCTTTTTGACAATAAGTGCTTCTAGCTCTTCCATCTATTTTTCTTCTTCTTCAATCAGTCTAATTTCATCTTCATACTTGAATGTATTTCTAGATGAACTCTCACCCGGTTATATCTATGTCTATCTCTTCCAGAAGTAGTGGCCTTAAATGCAGATTCAACTTTAGGAAGGGCATCACCAAATTCTCTCAACTCAAAAGCAGTCAATTTACCAACCAATGTATCTCTAGTTATGTTTGTTACAGTCTAGATCTCTTCAATAGCACTAACTTTGACTTTGTAGGAATCAGGCAGGGATCTAAGCACTTTAGCAACAATCTCATATTCTTTTATCTTTCCACTAGCACATCTAATACCACACACAAGTTCATTCACTCTTTGCATGAAAGTATTAATATTCTCATCATCACCCATTCTCAACCTTTCATATTTCCATTTCAAGCTCTGCAACTTAGCAATATTCACATTATCATCACCTTCATACAAGGTTTCTAACTTTTTCTAGATCTCATAAGTAGTCTTCATATCCATAACATTTGTCATCTCAGAATCAGTCAAAGCACTCAACAAAGCTTCCTTAGCCCAGATATTATACTCAACATCTCTGATCTCAACATAAGTAGTAGGACCATTCTATGGAATAATATACATATTACTTGTAATGCTCCAGTAGGGTTCACCAATGCAACTCAGATGACACTCCATTCGATTCTTCCATAAAGAGTAATTTGTTCCATCAAATCTCAGACTATCCTTCTTGTAACTTGCCATCCTGGATCACCTTAAGCTGTTAAACTTCTTCCAAGGAACTTAGCTCTGATACCAATTGTTGGAAATACAAGGCAGACAACTGAGAGGGGGGGTTGTTGATGGGTGTTTTTGCAGACTTTCTCAACATAGGCAATGCGTATGTGCACTACCTCTCTTGAAAGGAAATATCCAACAACAAGTTGTTGAAAATCTCCCCAAGGTCTCTCGGGTGTCAGGTCTTGACTTGCATGAAACTCCTCAGTTGATGTTTGATGTGATTTTTTGGTAATCACAGGGCAGACTTACATAGCTGGATGCGAGGTGGATCTTAAAATCTGAAGTTTCTGAGATGGGAGTTAAGGTGCATTTCGCTGTAGGTTTGGACATCAATCTAAAACTTCAATGTTTTCCTTAAGTTTTGGCTTTACAATGTGCAATGAACCTTAGCACAAGTTGTTTCTAAAAAAGAGAAAAAAGAGTAGGGAAGAGGGAAGGTTCCTGGATCTCCAACTAGCTGTGAACAATGATCATGAAGGTTCTGCTATGGACAACTCCCTTCAAATAGGATTCCATTTAACCAAGGTACCTACAGTATCATGAAATCTATGCTATCTTCAAAGGTTTGCAGATATTTTATCACTCATCCACCACATACATGCATGAATAAAGATAAATGTTTGAGAGCAGCTTCAAGTTTCAGCCCAGACTAACTTTACAAGACCATTTACTAGCAGCAAACGACAAAAAATATGGATTGGAAGACATCAACACAACATAAATTTATACAATCACAAAACAACATCTAAAAAAATCTATCTAAGTAATTGAAAGCTAACTAGAACAACAATGTAAATCTAAATAAGCATCTAACAATGGAGATTGAATCATGAAACATGCGAAGAACTCAGAAAATACACCAAGTCAATGTATTTTCATTATAAATTTCTGCAATATGTCTTTACAACAACTCAACTCCCTTTGAAAATGAGAGGAAACTCCCTATTTATAGTGCCCAAAAAGTAGAATGAATTGCCAAGATTTAATCTCATTGTGTGGCCAAGATTCACTACAAACTAGGGTTCTACCTACCCCCCCAATATATTACAATTTAAAATATAATTTTGTCTTGATCCCTATTTCGTCTTCTAGTGATAGTACTGTAGAATTTTGTCTTTTGCCGATTACTCTTTAAATGTTGTAGCTATTCCTTTAGAAGTTGTTCACTGATGATAGGGCTGCCTTCCTGCTTCATCAAAGCTACACACTCCATGAATTTCAAGATTACCGGTTGGAGTTTTTCAACCTCCATGATATCGTACCGCAACACTTGATAACTCCACTCCTTGGAGTTGTCTTCAAGCCTTTTCCAATCTTCATCATATTTGGCGGTGTGGTCTCTGAATAGTTATGACTGGGCAAAGGTGCAAGTGACAAAACTCATGAAATCTATGGTTATCTCTATTGCCATCTCGTCCTCCATCTTTTTCTAGAAATGGGGCTTTATTATCTCTAGATCAATTTGCACTGTGGGAATGTCATATCCCATCATCAACCTCAAATATCGGGCGCAATCAACTCTAATTTCTTTGACCCATTCAATATCTAGAGCCACTTTATCAATTACTTGCTCCAATCTTTCTTTTCTGTTATCAAAGTCCTGTTTCCATACATCCACTAGCCAATGATCGTCCCTTTTGAGTGTGAGTTTTCTTTCCCATGTGGCTTTTGGCAGCTGGAGGATCACCTTGATCTTTGGATAGGTGGACCTGTACGTCATAGGGAAGTCGGTGCAAAGTTTCTTTGTATTTTCTAGAGACTGCTGCAAGTCCAAGAACTTGTTGGCTGTACGAATAGCCCGAATGATACCCATATTTCCAACGTATAGGACCTGTGAGAACCAACTTTTGTAGTTTTGTCTAGGTTCTTTCTTTTTTCCAGCTTGTCAATTTGTTCCTTGGACAACAGTTGGGGTGGAGCCGCGGATATGGTAGGCATTTCTTCTGTTGAGGACCATTGCTGAATGTAAGCTATTATATCAACTACTTGTGCCTTAAGATCGTCCTTTGAAATTTTATCCTGCTAAATTAAATGTACCACCATGGAAACAAACTCCTCGAGGTGATCCACCTTCTGCTCTTTGGTAGCTGTTCCTAAATCAATGGTGGAGATATTATAGCTTACTCCTTTCTTGCCCACCACTGGTGTTGCTACCTGCACGGTGTGGGACCCAGAAGCATCCATCGTTACCTTGGATATCATTTTGGGATTCTTCTCTTTCCTGGTTGTGATCTGCGCTCGGGCTAAGATAGCCTCCAGTCTTGATCTTGGATCCTTTGGGTCAGGAGTCTTCTTTTCAAGTTGCCTCTCTAGCCATTTGGGCATAGCATATTTTTCTTTAGGCAATTCACAATCACCCTTGCCCTCCTTTGTTAGGATTTCTATTTGTTCACCTGTGGGAGCCCTTTCTTCCATTTTAGTGTTGTCTCCTTCTTCCTCATTAGAGTCTTGGACAAACATGAGGCATTTGATGGGAGGATTAGTAGGCAATTGCCCATGGGGACTTTCTTCTATTTCAATTTCTTTCTCTTTCCTTTCTTCAATTTGTTCGTCCTTGTGCACATGCTCCTCAGGTTGTCCAATTTTGAGGCTTTTTCCCACTTGAGCCTCACCCTTAGGCTTGTATTCTTCTACATTTTCTTCTTCTTTATGAGGAGATGACACATCCTCCTACTGTTCCCCTGTAGGGAGTTCCACATTTTCTGCTGCCCTGTCACCTTCTTGCCCTTTTTCTTTATCATCTCTTAATTATCGGGCCATTTCCTAATCGAAATCATCATCAAATGTAATAACCTTGCCACCGACATCTTCTTCTTCATCTCCACTTTCAAATGACCCTGTTTCTTCTTCTTCACGGACCACTATATCAATTTTTCGATGTTCATACTCTGGGTGTTCGTGGTAATCATCAGCTTCGTCCTCTGCCACCTTCGAAGCTTCTTTCTCCCGCTTCTCCCATTCTTCTAAGATTAGCATTGTGGCCTCCATTGCTGGTGGTCCCGTCAGATGTTGTGAGGGCGTAGCATTGGCGAGGACTTGCGCTATGGCAGCTTGGGTGGTGGGATTCAAAAGATTTAAGAAATATTGGAGGGGACGTTCTACATATGCCTTGAGAAAGCTTCCGACAAAATGAGTGCCGACATTGGTATTGTTGTTGTTGCCAGTGGAAGTGATGTAGTAGGTGACATGGTGGTGGAGGAAAGTGGAGAAGCTGCAGCAGAGGAGTCAACCATTATTATGGGCCTAGCCGAGGGAGAGGAGGCGAGATGGACCGAGATGTCTACCGCAGGCGGGGATGTGGCAACTATGGCCTGGGAAATAGATGGAAGGGTGGTGGAAACAGGGAGAGCCAGAGGAGGCCTTGGCTGATCTTCCTTCCCTTCCTCACCCTCTTGAATGGTTGGTCGCTCCATGACACCTCCTATCCATTTGGGTTTCTTAGAGGGTGAACCTCCTGAATCCTTTCGTGAATAAACCTTGGGATCTGGTGAGTGTTCTGCCTCAGTCCCTTTCCTCTTATTTGATCTTGTGAGTGGAGGAGATTTATATGTTCCTCCTGTTGAAGTTGTAGCAGTAACATCCTCCATAGCACTAGGCTCACTCTTGAGCCCTTCATATGTTAGAATAACCCCTTGTTGCTTCAATCGAGCTACTTTCCCATCAACCCATTCTTTGGTATGAGCCTGAATTGGCTTAGTGATAATATCAAGGTCATCAACCTCTTGTTCATCTCAGTCTATCATTAGCAGTGGCACGTTAGGGACTGCGTTGTATTTGGGGTCCATTATGGTGTTTTCATCTTCTTCGACTTGATCCGGTATGGGAAATAGTTGCACCCTTCTTACGAAGTATGCGGTCATCCGCATGTAATGCCTTGCACGCACCTCCTTGTCATCTTGACAATCTGCCCAAAAATCTTCAACATGATGCAAATGGGTGAACCCTGGTCCTACTGCCTTTCTTACATGCCCATATGAGTCCATCTGTGGGTGAGCAGTTTGTAGGCGGAAGTGATACTCTTCCAATTCCTTCTCAGAATTCCTAGCACACTGGGAAGTTTGCAATATGTACATCCCCCGGCCAAAAGCTAAGGGATAAGCCCTAGATCCCTGCCAAATGTCTACTACCGAGGACTGAATGTACATGCTGCAACTATTGGGAGAGCTCTAACAATATGATTCGGTCATTAGGGTACTAAGGCAGCTTATTTGGCCTTCCTGTGAAACCCTGGACATGAATGTATGTGAATTTGGGGTATTGTATGAATAAGAAGGCATATTGCTTTAAGAATTCCCGAGCACTGTGAGAGACCCTTCTCTTGAAATCTCCTATGAGCAACCTGATGATGTGGCCGATGAAAGCATCGTTCACCCTGCAATATTCTTTCTTAAAATTTTTGAACTGGAGTTGGGGATATCTGTCATAGGCCTTCAATCTTTGACCCGACTCCTCATTGGGTGCCACAAATAATCCACTATACTGTCTTCGCTTGGCCAATGAGTACACCAGATAGGACGTCATATAGAACTTGTCCAGGTTTTCTTGACATTCATGAACTACTCATGGAAGCAGTCGGTTATGATGCCTCCCTAGTAGAATGAAGCTGTTGTTGTGACGTCCTCATCTCCTCGAAGGATTTGCTCTATGAAATACACCATCCATTCCTGAAAGTAGGCCACAGTGGGGAGACCCATCACCTTGCTCAACATAGTTACCAAGTCATGGTAGTCTTCATGGAAGTCGCTGCAGAAGAGTTCTTGAGGAACCTTTGCAGTGTTGCCCCTTTTCTCCTTGAGCTAATATTGATTTATTAGCTTCTTGCAGCCCATCGGGTCTTCGTCCCATGTTGCTTTACATTCTTCAATGGTAGGCACCTCCATCTCGTCGAAGGTGGGGATGTGAAAGGTCTTCATAATTGCCTCACCTGACATGTCAACAAGAATATTTTTGTCCCTATCAACAATGGTTCGCGTCTGTGGCTGATAGGCCTGCCGGAAAGCCATGACCAATTCACGGGCAATGAGGGATGGAGGGAAGCCTACAAATTTGGAAATTATACTTTTTCTAATCAATCTAGCATTGTCAGTTTTCGGGTGGACTTTGACCCTTTGCTTAAATTCATCAATATTGATGTGGCCGATATTGGTATCTATGATTTCCTTCCAGCCGGTGATGATTTTTGAATGCAGAGGCTCACCCTAGAACTGGTACTTCATTTGGTCTTTGTTCTCTCTTCCACGAGGAGTCTTGCCCACTTTCTTTCCTTTGTCTTTTTCTACAGCCGCCCCTGAGGGTCCTGCACGCGATTCCATATATCCTACAAACAGAGACGTAATGAGTACAACCAACTACAAAAGCATTAACATTAGTTGAAATCCCATGGATGAAATCCAATTAGATAATTTATCATTCATAAAATCAAACTTTTACTTCCAAATGTCGTTAGTCATTTTCTGGAGGGATTTTGGACAACCTGGGCCTATGGGGCCAGATTTCCCTAGCAGGAATGCTATTTTTTTAAGGGAAAACGAGGTAGGGAAATCCAGGTGATTTATCCCGTCTTCATATTCTAATGGTTTGAAAGGCCCGTGTCGAAGAGGGTTGAATTTGAGCATGTGGGTCGAGGTTGGTTTTCAAATTTGAGGTTATTTTGATCAATTTTGGAGCTCTCGGAGATTCAGGGCCAGAAAGTTGTCAGGGCTTCACTGTTTGAAACGACAGGAAGAAATGGAGTTCCGGGGTCGGAACTCCAGGGTCTGGGACCCGAGAGCTCAAAGGACGGCCGATGTTCACTTTCTACTTCAAGGTGTTCGGGCCTGAAGGGGCGGGAAGCCGTCAGGGTTTCGCCGTTCAAAACGGCAGTCGCGACACAGAAACCCGGCAAGAGTGGCCCGCACGAACTAGACCCGACATCAAACATGGCCGTTGGGTTTTCTTTGTGAATTTTCTCTAGGTGATCAGGAGAGTGGACCCCAGAGGTAGGAAAGGCGAGCTTATTCCTCCCTTTTGAACCAGCTGAGATGGGACAGAATCCTGGTGGTCAGGACCTGGAGAGAGTGAGGATGACAAATGGAGGGTCGGGACCCGGGAGGTGGAAGGTCACCGATAGGTGGCTGTTTCAAAGGGGTGTAGTCACCATAGAAGTTTGTAGATGGCACTCCGTGGATTGGGACCTGGGGTCATGACGACACAGTTCATTCAAGCTTAACTTTGGGCGGCGAAAGGCGAGATGGGCCCCAGATCTCGGGTGGACAGGTCCTCCTCACTTTTTAGGAATGACGGATGCAACAGAGCATCCCAGGGATGAAATCCTGGTGGCGCGGGCCCGGGAAGTAGAAATGGAGGCCAGTATTTAAGTTTGAAGCTTGGTAAGTTTGATGACGATCGGACGATGGAGGTCCAGGGTGGCGGGCTCGAGAGGGCATCCTGCCATTTGAAAAGGTTCATTTCGTTTTCAAAGTTCTTAACAACGGCATAAGGGAACAGGCCCGGAGGGCACGAATGCCCTATGTGAAGAATGGAAGAGGTGAGGCCCAACTCCAGTTTGATCTTAGGAGATGATTTGGAGGTTTTTTCAGAATTTGAAGACATGGGTTTTGTAGGTTTTGTCATGTTTTATCAAGTTAGTGCACTTTAGCCCATGTTTATTCATCATTTTAGCCATAAAATCATTAAAAAAACTCTCGGAGGAATGGACGATGAACCTACCTCAGAAGTCTGATGAGGGAAGTTGGAAAATCTACCAAGGACGGCCAAATGATGATCGCGAACATAAGGGCGGTGGGCGACGGATGCACTAAACTTCTTGAACACATTTTGAACTCCTCTGGAAAACCTGACAAATGAAAATGACAGGCCGAGCTAGATATTTATACCCCAATATGCATTTAACACCCTCATTTAATGCTCGTACGGACGATAAGAGTGTTGGTGGATTTGAATCCCAGACGATGGCAGGAGGTCCAGGGCTAAGGGGCTAGAAAGACACGATCAAACAACCGCTTTAAACTTCATTTTGGAAGTTGTCGGTGAAGGGGAGCTCGGGGCCCAAAGGGCGGGGTTCCATCACAGGTTTTCCATTTGGAAACAGCGAAGTCAATACGGAGTTTCGGGGGCAGAAGTCTGGATATCCGAGCCTAGCACAGATGAAAGCAGTCCAAAACATTGCAAGTTTAAACAGGTGAAAAACGAGGATCTAGACCCTAGGGTTTGAGAAGGGAAACCTGACAGGGTGGGCCTGATAGGCCCCACGGCCGTTGGCAAAAGCAAACTGCCAAGGAAGCTTCGCAAGGCACTAGGACCTAACAAAATTGAAGGGGATCAAAACACGATCAACTCAAGATGAAACTAAGGTTGACCATTTAGGACACCAAAATGGGGGCACACAAAATGAGGTAGCGACAAAATGGCCTGGCAAGGTGAAAGAAAAGAGGGTCCCCATTCTAAACGGGGTGTGTGTGCTGAGGGAACAACAAGGGTGAATCAGTTTTCCCAAAATTCAAAATTTATTTAACTTAACAACTTTAATCTCATATTTGATAATTAACCATGAAAGCATGAATCAAAAACACATCAGAAACACACATAACACCAGGATTTTTTTATGTGGAAACCCTGTTAGGGGAAAAACCACGGTGGAGGTTAGTCCACAAGATTATACCCTGCTAAAAGTATAAGAGAATCAAATATGGGGAATACACTTGCATTTAGGCGCACTGCCTAGAGCTCACTGCTCAATTACAAAGGAAGACACACTATCTTACAAAGAGATTCAGATTAAAGCCATCCACAGGGATTTGAACTGATAAAGTAACATCTGCTAATGCCTGATCATAGTTCCAGTTAAGTGCATGAACAACTCTTCACTCTTTTTCACTCTTTTTCACTCTTCTTCACTCTTCTTCACTCTTCTTCACTCTTCTTCACTCTTCTTCACACTCTGCTCTTCCTTTGAATGATTAGGACATTATTCTCACATATACACATGCTCACACACTTCAATTCGAACAAACAACTGCTCTTATATATCTGCAACAAGAAATTTCACTGCTACAAGTCAACCAAAAAGAAATAATAAAATAAATATAACTGTCGGCCCAAATCATTCATAATAATCAATGTGTATCAACCAAAGTCGGCCATAACTTAGTGAGGACCTAAATCAACATCTTCAACATGCAAACAATTCAATTAAATTCTCCTCGAAGATCCACAACACTCTTCAATACCATGTCGGCCAGGAACATGAAAAATATGAACACGCAAGAGAAAATTGCCAACCACGATCACAATGATCAATGCAGATGTGCAACAAAGATAGAGCATGATCTATAAGTATCCACAAACATTAAGAATTGATAGAGAAGCATCCGCAACAACCGAACTAACTAAAATAGCCTCATCTTCAATCAGGAACACTAATTGAAGAAACAAAAAAAGTCTAAATAAAAATCTTCATAACTCGATCAAATCTTCATGCGGATCTCTGAAACTCAACGTGGATAAAATAGATACACTCAACAAAAAACCCTTTAGTCTACAACCTCAGATCACCAATGTATAGAACATACCGCCATACAGAACATCACTTCATAATTGACAACCTGCAACTCATTTCTTTACAATTTTCTTAATATCCTCGGCATATACAACATCAAATGAATTAATGCTAATAGTGTTGACATCAATGACAACCACATATCAGCAACACAACCACAACATCCAACACGTCTTCACCAAGCTCCTCATCCAATTGATTATTGTCTTCTTCCTCTTCTTGACTGGCATCCTCCTTTTCATCTGACTCAAAAGCATCCCCGTCCTCGGAGAATTGTGTTTCCCCAAGGCTAATAGGGACATATTCCTCCTCGGAGGAGAGTTCTTTCTCCTCCCTAACCACTTGTTTCTATTTTCTATTCTTAGGCTTAGGAGGGGCCGCACACACCCTTTTAGTGGATTTTTTTCTTTTCTTACTAGTCTCTAGCCCTTTGGAAGAAGCTAAAGCTAGGCGGGTCAACCTACGACCACCAGGGGGTAAGTCCACTATAAGGGCTAATATCTTTATCATCTGAAATTGTAATGGTGGGGGTTTTAGGGAATGGCTCTTTTCTCACCACCTTCCTTTTCTTTATTAGTCCTGAAGAAAGAGGTGATGAGCTACATTTTTTAGGAGTAATTTTTAGGAGCTCCATCCAAGAGGGGTCCTCTTTCGTGGGGGAGGATTCTTATGCTTTTTTCTTTTATGTTCTTTATCTGGAGAGTGGGGTCAAATTTTGAGCAATTCAATTCAAACAAATATTTTTGAGAAATGAGTATTCTAAAGCAAATTGCGGACTAAATTCTTTTGCGGGGTGGTGGCAAGAATTTATTTGCAAATAGCTCTAATTAAACCCTAATACAAAGGTAGGTTTTCCTCATTTTCCATACTCTGTTGTAGCGATGAAAGGAGGAAGAAGGGCATATTGATTTTCTCAAGGTGGTGAATATGGTTCAAGATTGAAAAATGATACCCATGAACATATTGAAATCTACCCTTGAGAGAGAAATATTTCATGACAATGAGACCTACATTGTGGTATGGAATTGGGAGATTCAAACTTGAATAGCCATTTTGGAACCTTCGAGCTTTTTCCTTCACCTCGAAAAACTTTTTGATGTAGGTCTGGTAATTCCCCATGTTTTTCTTGGCTATTTTCTTTCCTTCATATCGAAGACTAGTGGCTTGACTTATGAGTTTTGCGTCTATCGTGAAATGAAGCCCTCCCATATTTACCTCTCCATCACTCCATGCATTTGCAAATTTGTAACTAAGCTCTTCACTCTAACCCTCAATTGCTCCAAAGAAAAGAGTGAATCCCGCACATTCAAAGAGAGCCCACAACTCTACATTCTATCTTAGAGAATCACAATTTCTCGACTCACATTACAACATGTTATATCTAACTTTTAATTATTTTTTGTATATCTTATATTTATTTTATTTATAAAATTTATTTCGCAATATAACATTTATTAAATATATTATTTATTGAAAAGTTAGTGATTAAAGTTAGGTTTATAGTTATGGATAGTGTTACGATCATAGTTGGGGTTAGAGATAGGTCTAGGATTAAGATAATGGTTTAGAATTTATTGTTAGGGTTAGAGTTAGGGTTAGGGATAAAATTAGAGTTTGGGTTTGAGTTAGGGTTAGGGTTAGGTCATGCAAATAACTAATTAACAATACTAAAACACTATAATTAACAAAACTTTTATTTATTTTTATTCACATTAATAAAATTTATAATGAATTTTTATCAAACAAGAGTTCTATTTTCAACCTTTAGTTTATCCTAAGAAACAACTGTAAAGGCTATAATTATTTTTAGATAACATAGTTTTGTTACTATTTTATTAGATGTTTAAATTTAGGGATTTTTAATTTAATAACAAACATGCTACTATTTATTTAGCAATATTAGTATTGTCTCTCCTATCTAATCATATTTTTTTTGAAAAAATAAAAAAATAGTTTATATAAGTGTTATTGTTGGAGTGTATCAAATTATTTGATGATTCATAAGATTTAATTACATAATTTCAGATCAATCTTCATCAATTTATAGTTTATGAATAGTACATTGTTCATAAGAATTCATTTCTCATGATCATAAATGATTTTCTTATCACTCATTGCATTTAGGTGATGTGTAAAATAATGAAGCTTTAAAATATTATGAGGGAGCATACATCTAAATCAGATGTCATCTTTAGGCTAAGTTTCTGAGAATGGAGATCCAGTCCATTAAAGTCATTTAGGAGTTCAACCTTGTCCAATTGCACCTCCAAGAAATTTGAATCTTGATAAATGATGATAAAAAGCATACCATCACCCTCACTAATTATACTCAACTAATTAAACTACAGCACTTCAGATTTTGATAAAATGATAAACTATATATTTACAAACAAATCGAACACCATTAAAGACATAAACCAAATTTATCTCCTGTGTTTAATTTCGCCCTAAGATTTATATGCATGTAAGCAAATCAACCCCATGTATTTGGTCAACATCTCAAATTTTAAAATGCTCACCCAATAGCTGAGTTGTCTTTGGATTTAATTTAGAAAGAAGCCATGCAGATCACGAGCACCATAGTAAACTGATAACATGGACGAAATGCCGGTGGAACACCTTGTATTTGCAGCACAAATACTCTATAAATTGCTAGCTAGCGTCGATTTCACTTGAATTGTAGTGGCAACATTATAAGATCCTATAATGGATGCTGTGATAGAATGGATTAGCTGTTCAAGCATTTTATTAGCAGTTATAAGTACGATCATTATTGGCATCTTGAGCTTCAAAAGCAGCAGTAGTAGAATTAATTTTCCACCAGGTAACCTGGGCCTTCCTGTAATTGGAGAGACATTACAATTTTACAGAGCCCAGAAACGTAATCGACTGTTTGAGGATTTCTTCGGCAACAGAATCCAAAAGTATGGGAGCGTTTTCAAGACTGGGTTGATGGGATCTCCCACTGTAGTTTTCACCGGAGCTGCCGGTAACCGTTTCCTGCTTTCTAATGAGTTTAAGTTGGTGGTGAGCTCATGGCCACAGTGCACAGTAAATCTGATTGGCAGGGGATCCATCATGGAAAAACATGGTGCAGAACACAAGCGCCTGAGAGGGGCTGTAATGGCCTGCTTAAGGGCAGAGGTTCTGCAGAGCTTTGTGGGAAAACTGAGCTCTGTAATTGAAGACCACTTTGAAAGGCATTGGAAAGGAAATCATGTTGTTCTTGTGTATCCCTTAACCAAGCTGCTCACTTTTACTTCTGTGTGTAGCCTTTTCTTGGGCTTTGAAGGCGAGGCCGAAACTAAGTATTTATTGAATCTGTTTGAGAAGGTTTTGTTGGGTGTTTTTGCTTTTCCCTTTGATCTTCCCTGGAGCAGGTACAGGCGAGCCAGGCGTGCGCGCCGTAAGATTGATGAGTTTCTGTTAGCGTTGATTAACAGGAGGCGCAGGGATCTGGCGGAAGGGAGGGCCTGTGGCGAACAGGATTTGTTTTCCAGGTTGTTGACGTTAAAGGATGAAGATGGTAACAAGCTTGAGGATAAGGAGGTTATGGATAATGTTGTCTTGTTCATGTTTGCTGCCCATGATACGAGCTCCTTTGTCATTGCCATGATGTGTAAATTTCTGCGGGAACACAATGATTGCTATGAACAAATCCTAGCAGGTAAGAAATTTCTCTCTTCGCCAAATTTGATGAATGAGTGTCTAATTTATTGCTTATAAGAAATAATATTATATATATTTAAGGGCTCTAGGAAAATTCACCGTCAGCAATTTACTCTTAATAATTCACCTTCAACAATTCATGGTCAATAATTTATCGTCATGATAAATTATCCATGGCGATGAATTGCTGGCGATGAATTTTTTTAGAGATGAATTTGTCATGACAATGAATTGTTGGAGGTGAATTGTTGAAGTTGAATTGTTGGTGAATTGCTGACGGTGAATTTACCTGAAACCATATTTAAGAAAATAAAACAAAATCATTTTAAGCATATAGGTAATGTTCAAATCAGAAAATTTACTAACAACATCAAAAAATAGACTGCAACAGTGGGGAGGAGGATTCCGATCATCCAACTTTTCTCATAAATCAGTGGAATCCAAAGTGTCCCTTAAAGAATCTCATTTTTGTGACAACAGTAATAATAGAGCGAGGAGGAAGATTTCGATCATCCATTTTTTCTCTTATATAATAGAAGCCAAAATGTCCTTTGAAGAATCCCATCTCTTTTATCATCTTTTTCTTTTTCTCTTAGACCAAATTTAAATGTTGTATGAATAGATAAATAAGATACGGTAGATTACAGTCAATTAAAAAAGAGTTAAAATGTTAGACAAAAGGTTTTTCTTTGATTTTCAATTTTGCAGCTTGTTTGTTTGGAAGTTGTAAAATAATATAAATAGTTTAAGATAGATCCAACTTTCAGATTTTGATCTTGTGGACATAAAACTGTCGATTCTATAATTGTATAGACATGTGGGTGAACTGGCAGGCTGCTTGAAATAAAATTCACTGCGAATCGAAACATATTATATATAGGTCAATTGATCAAGTCGCAGAGGCAATAAAAAATCATCATTGCTTACGTAAGGTGTTCACTCTGAGACTTAATATAAGGATAGAGCTTAAACAGACAATCTTAGTCAAAATAGAAAACTGGCTTTTAAGTCAAAAACCATTTGTATGGCCACACCTGAGTGAGTCACTATCTTTCTTGGTATCATTCTTATTGGAAATGAGCAACATTGAATTAAAGATTGATTTCTTATCAAGAAGGTTGGTAGTTTAATGATAGAACATTTGTGTGGCAAATGAAAGGTTTTAGGTTCAATTTTTAGTTGATTCATAAAAAAGTGTAACAAGATATCAGAGTTTAGATCAGCAAAGTCGGATCAAGTTAGGTTTCTGGAACATCTATAGTGTAGCTGAAAAGGGATGTTGAAAAATCAGTCACACCTGAACCAGAGATGGACCAGTCACCAAGAGGGCTAGTGGTTCAGTGATATAACACCCTAGTAACAAATGTGAGGTCTTAGGGTTGACTTCTAATTGATTTTTGAAAAGTTTAATAATTTTAAATTTTATTTAATTTTTATGGATTAAGATTCAAACTTAAGACTTTACTTTTTGAACAACTTTCTTTTTATAAGGACTTTTAACTAATCTATATTGAAATTCTTTTGTTAACTACATACAACAAAACAATATGGTAATTATTGTTAAACAATCAAAAGCAAAACTTATAGGTTATTTATATGTACCTTATTTAAACATCATTAGATTTAATGATTAAACAGTCAATAGTAATTTTACATTTCATTTACTTTAGAAAATGATAAATATTTGTTTTATTTTTAGTGACCAAAATTAACTTTTGACCATTAAACTAAATGATGTACAACTATAACTATCCACTGTAATAACTATGATTTATCTTTCATACTCAATTTTGTCTTAATTGCAAAGCAAGTATATAGATATAAATTCTTCTTAATCTACGTTTATTAGAATAATGTTTGATTATAACTAGCTCCATAAATGTCTTTTAACTATTAATTGTTTGGACAAACCAGTTTTTCCTTGATCTATTTTACCAATTTTCAGATAACTCCTCACCAGTAGATGTAAACCATGTAAGTTGCACCATCAATGTCTAAGTTTGTTCTTAAATAGTATGTTTTGCTTTATGTCACCCCAGAACACAAGCAGATTCTGAAGAGCAAGGAACCAGGAAAAAAGCTCAATTGGGAAGATGTAAAAAATATGACATTTACATGGAGAGCAGCCCATGAAACAATGCGTTTGCTTCCTCCAATCTTTGGATCATTCAGAAAGGCAATAGTTGATTTTGAATACGAAGGCTACACCATACCAAAAGGATGGAAGGTAGTACAGAAAAAAATTCTAATTGAAAGAACATTCTATGTCAGAAGTGCTTGACATTGTACTCAAGATTTTGTCTACTATTGGATGGGCTGTTTAAGTTTAAGTTTGAATTGTTACATCCAATATAGTTAACATTTTATGTAATTTGATTTTAATTTTTCAGGTTTTATGGACAGCATCAACTCACTATGATGCAGACTGTTTTGAAGAACCACAGAAGTTTAAGCCATCCAGATTTGAACATACAATTCCACCATATGTGTTTGTCCCATTTGGAGGAGGAGTTCGTCTGTGTGCAGGCTTAGAGCTTGCTAAATTGCAGATTACAGTGTTCATGCACCACCTTGTAACTCAATATGATTGGTCATTGGTGGACCCAATCGAAGGAATAACTATGGATCCTCTCCCTGCTCCAACCAAGGGAATGCCTGTAAGCCTTACCAAAAAGAACACATAAACAGAATCTCGAAGTAGTAATAAAGACTAACTGAGCTTTTTTCTTTTTGAACTTCTATTATATAAGGAAATGGAGGTTAGTTACCATTTGCAAATTGAAAGAGTATGTTATCTAATTTCCAACAGGAAAAGACTTGGAACTTACTGTTGCATATATACTTTGTGCTTTATAATGTTGCAGAGTAGAGAATTATTTAAAAAACAAAATCATTTTTCATATGATCTTACCCATGGTGAATGCCATCTGTGTGAGAACTTGATAAGGTTCTTTTCCAAAAGTTCAAATTTAATTTCAATGTTTGGTATATAGTTTTTTATTTAATTGTCAAAAGTTTTTTTTTTTTTCCTGGATACAACTGAATTATATAGATATCATCTCCACTCTTTATGAATAAGTAGATTACAACATAATGAGTAAACATACATTTAAATTAGAAGTCATCCTTTGGTTAAGTGGTCACAAGCAGGGTGGTCCCATCTATCAAAAACATCCAAAGGTCAAACTTGACTCAATTGCACCTCTAAAAATTTGAACCTTGGGGAATGAAGTAATCAAGAAAACTTTTTCAAACTTTCAAAAATAATGGAAAATATTATTTACACTTCAAAAATTTTCCTTTTATAATCTATTGTTTTTTTAATAAAATAAAAAATATTAATTTATTCACAATGCACTTTGAAGCTCAATTGTAACATGAGAAAATGTCTCTCATAAGAAGTAGTAATTATAGTTTGGAACATTTTTCTAATTCCTCTAGATTTCCAACTTTTTGTTGAAGTAGCAAACTGATTTAGAATGATTATCATTGAAAAAAATGTAATTTCTTCCTTTGGCTACTTTGTCAATGTAAATTTCTTACTTTGAACAACATAAGAAAGAGAAGATTCAAAGGTCCTTCTTAATGTGTTCTCTATGATTGCTTAATGAGAAGTATGTGGCTCCTCTTTTCTTTTAGTGCTCCTTTTTCTAGGGTCTTTGGAGGAAATGGTGGCACATCTGAAACCAACCTCTAGGCCATGCTACTTCCCTATCTAAATTTTGGGCAACTTTTGAACATCCTCTTACTTCTTTAGTTTGGTGGTTGGGATATTGGTCCTACCTTTATTCTTTGGAAAATTTGATTGGGAATAAGTCATCAAGTATATTCCAAGATTATTGGATTCTTATTAGGGTTAATGCCTAGTAGAATATTTTGGATTTAATGAAAAGAACTTTGATGGATAAGTGTTTTGTTGATGAAGGATTAACTCCTTGTAATGTTCAAATTTTGAGGAAATTAGGTTTGGGTCATTAGTTGGCTCTAGGATCAATCCTTCTAATAAGGTGAATAGAGCAAGTAAATGGTCCCCTCCTCCATTATTTTTTTTCAAGATTAATAATGATTGTTCTTCTTGTAGCAATATAGGTGCAATAGGGATTGGTGGAGTTGGCCATGATAATTCTTATTTAGTTCACTTTCATTTCTCTTCTAATATGGGGTTTGACACTAATAACCAAAGAGAGTTTGACCCATCCTTGTGGATTTGGATAAATGCTATGAGTTGGATTGGAAGAAGATAAATTATGACATCTAGATTCCATATTTTTGGTCTCCCTTGTGAATAATGGGAGGTATCATGAATCTTCTTTGTGATTGGATTCTTTTCTAGAGAAGGTTCTTCACCTTTTTTAAAACTTTGATTTCATCTCTTTTAGAAGATAAATGCTATTGCAAATTATTTGGCCCAATGGGGTAGGTAAAAGAAAGATAATTAACTCACTTTTGATGGAAGTGTCATGAGTAAAAAAAATATCACTTAAACCAAACTTAAACCAAACTTAAGTCATTCTCATTTCCTAGGATCAACCGAAGTTGCAAAGAAAAGAGGATACTAAGTTTTCCTACGAATCAGACTCTAAGCTAGACTCAAAACATTCTGCCTTTGTTATGATCTTCGAATCCCTTTTATAGGAAGAGAGGATGAAGAGATTTTACATAAATTTTTGAGTTCTGTGAGCAGATGAAGGACACGTGGAAAGGAGACAAATAGTGTCCACATTAAAGATATCGACAAACGAGAAAGGGACCCGCATCTCGTAGTGCGATTGCTTTACAGCCGAAAGAAAATCCAGAAAAGGCATCTTTGATCATGAGGATGATGACTCATCTTCACACTAACGTAGTGGAGTTACAACTTTATCCACAAGGTAGCATCTTGTGTCCACTTTTCAGTAGTGGGCTTACCGAAGAAAGTCAGATCAATCAGAGGCTAATTGGGTAGGATCTAACTCTCCTCCAAAAGGGTTTGGTGATGCAGGATCAAAGTTGGAAGAATATTCGTCGGATGTACCGAAGTATCCTTGGCCAAATTCATTGTCTTCAGGTTGAGCATTAGGAATGTCTTCATCATATGTAATTTCATTATGCCAATAAATATTGGTAGTATGATGGACAACGAGGTTGGAACATGAATGATCTTTTTTTATCCACCAAGATAGAATCCTTGCAGCCTAATATCTTGAAGAAGTCGTTCAAGGGTAGAGCTTTGATTAGAACTGTATGGTGGAATGTTATAATCACGATCTAGTTGGAACTAGAAGATCTAGCCATGATTATGTTCCTGCATCCATAATAACTGAAAAAACCATGTTAAAATATTAGACATCCAAAGGATATCAAACATTTTCATTGTGTAAAGAATTACACATGGTCGAGGATTATAAAAACACAAAGTGTTAGCTTCTTCTTCATAGGGAATGCGATATAAGTTAAACTTTGGAGAGGATTGCAAGGGTAACCAACTAAGAATTTGGTGTTGAACGAGATTATGCTTGGTAGTCTCACTTTGATGATGTTGCTGATGTTGAAAGAGTGACCAATTAGGTATTTGAAAAGGGTCAAGAAATTCAAGTACATTAGTGCTGGTTGAACTAACAAGGCGAATTTTAAATTTTTCTTGAAAGCCTTCTCGGGTTAGGAAGTCAACAAATATATTTTTCTTTCCTGGGATATGTTCATGTTCAAAAGTGAAAATATCTAGAAACTGAGCCCATCGGGCTAAATGGTAGCAGAGGGTTTGATCCTTAGAGGCCTTTTTGAAAAATCCTTTAAAGTATTGTAAATCTGTTCTCAGCAGAAAGATTTTGTCAGCAATAAATAATTAATTTTTTTTAAAAGAATTTATCACAACAAGAATTTATTTATGTGTGCTATGATAATTCAATTGAGCTCCTGTTAAGGTCCCAAAAGCATATTTGAAAATGAGCTCTTTATCCCCGTGCTTCTCTTTAAGAACACCAGCCCAGTGATAATGACTGGCATTTGTTTCCACTATTTTGAAACCAGAGCCTGGAAGGGTGAGTGGAGGTAGTTGTTCACAACGGGTCTTAATCTGCTGGATTGCAGCAAAATTTTGTTCTGTCTAGTCTGGAGCATCCTTCTTGAGTAATTGATTCAATAGGTGTCTATCATGTGCCATGTAAGAATAAAACCTAGAGATATAATTTATTAGACCAAGAAATCGTTGTAGGGAGTCCTTGTCAGTTACAATCATATCTTTGATGCGTCAGAGAACATGATCTTGAGCTTCCATCTGTCCATGAGCTAGGAGTTTGATGCCAACAAATATAATTTCTTCTTGATGAAAATGACACTTTCCAGTATTAAGAAGTAATCCATGTTCTTTACAAAGATCAAGAAATTTCTTGAGGTGTTCAAGATGGGTCTTTGGACACTGATTGAATATAAGAATATCATCAATGTATGGAATGATGAAAGAAGAGTGCTTTCGAAAGATATCATCCATATGTTTCTGAAATATTGAAGGTGCTATCTTGATACCAAAGGGAAGAACCGTCCATTGGTATAATCCTTTTGGAATAGAGAAAGCAATTTTATATTGATCTTGAACAATTTTGATTTTCCAGAAAAGTCTACGAGAGAGATCAAACTTGGAATAGATGTTTGATCCTTGAATGTTGTGCCAAATGTGATCCATGGATGGAAGTGGATATTGGTTGTCAAGCAAGAAAACTTTAAGAGGTTTACAATTGATGACAAATATACAACCATGCGATAGAACATTAACATAACAACTTGAAAACCAATTCAACATATGAAATTTGAATTGAGATACTACATAGACATTGAGAGCATATTAACCAAACCACAAGAGTAGAGACATCAATGTAGAGAAATGTGGAGCATTTTTCATATCAGTCCAAATAACCAACAACACTCACAACCTTCTACAATTCACAAAAACCTCCTCAACAACACTGGTGACTTGAAAATATAGGAGTGAAACATCTACAAAATATAAACTCTAAATCCCAAACCACAAGACCATATCTTCAATAGAAAATGAATGCAAAGCATTCTCCCAATCAATCTTCACAACACCTTGGAACAAAAACTTTTCATCAACATGCAAAGGTCAAAACTTTCTTACAACAATACATACTTCCTCAAGACCAACAAGAGAGAGCATATAGCATACTAGAGACCATCACCAACATCTCTCCTTCATCAGCATTACTTGTAATATTCATCTTAATATATCATCATGATAACATCTCTTCTGATAGAAACCATACTCAATACACCTTTACTTGACATCAAACAAGGCATGACATCCAACCATGAACTTTAGCAGCAATACCATACATCAATGAAAACTAATGCCAAATAGAAACTTCACAAACATTATTCCAGTAAACACACCAAGTGTTGACATTACAACAATCTCCTCAAGTGTTGATAACCAATGCCAACAATGCAACCCTTGCAATAATCTCACCAAGTGTTGACATCAATGACAACCAACTTATTAATGACATATAACAATATCAAAAAAAAATTCAACATCAATGATAACTAATTCCAACAGTAGGTTCAAGGCTGAGGGTTGGATTTTCATGGCTTAAACAATAGAAAAACCACAGGTTCCAAATTTCAAATTTTATGAAGTGTGTACCCATTATAAATAAGACTAGGTATATGATATAAATAGAAATAGGTACCCATTTTAAACTAAGTACTTGTTTTATTTTAAATTGTATACCAATTTTAAAATGTGTACCTACTTATATTTAAAATGGGTACTCATTTTAAAAACTAAAATGGGTGCTTGTTTCATATGGGTAGGAGTTTAGATTCAAAGTCTCAATCCTAAATGGGTGCCTATTTTTTACAAAGTGGGTACCTCTTTCTATCAACTTAAACCAAACTTAAACCATTCTCATTTGCTAGGATCAACCGAAGTTGCAGAGCAAAGAGGATACTAAGTTTTGCTAAGACTCAGACTCTAAGCTAGACTCAAAACATTCTATCTTTGTTATGATCTTCAAATCCATTTTATAGGAAGAAAGGATGAAGAGATTTTACATAAATTTTTGAGTTTTGTGGGAAGATGAAGGACACACGGAAAGGAGATAAATAGTGTTTGCATTAAAGATATCGACAAATGAGAAAGTGACCTGCATCTCATAGTGTGGTTCCTTTACAACCAAAATAAAATACGGCAAAGGCATCTTTGATCACGAGGATGATGACTCATCTTCACACTAATGTAGTGGAGTTACAAATTTATTCACAAGGTAGCATCTTGTGTCCACTTTTCGGTAGTGGGCTTACCGAAGCAAGTCAAATCAATCAGAGGCTGATTGGGTAGGATCTGACTCTCCTCCAGAAGGGTCTGGTGATGCAAGATCAAAGTTGGAAGTATATTCGTTGGATGTACCGAAGTATCCTTGGATGAATTCATTGTCTTCAGGTTGAGCATTAGGAATGTCTTTGTCATATGTGATTTCATTATGCCAATAAATATTGGTAGTGTGACGGACAACGAAGTCAGAACAAGAATGATCTTTTTGTATCCACCAAGGGAAGTTGTTGTGTGCCAATTTTCTAATGCGATGAGCAGGATCTTCGAAAAGATAGAATCCTTGACGCCCAATATCTTGAAGAAGTCCTTCAAGGGTAGAGATTTGATTAGAACTGTATGGTGGAATGTTATAATCACGATCTAGTTGGAACTGGAAGATCTGGCCATGATTATGTTCCTGCATCCATAATAACTGAGAAAACCATGTTAAAATATTGGACATCCAAAGGATATCAAACATTTTCATTGTGTAAAGAATTACACATGGTCGAGGATTATGAAAACACAAAGTGTTAGCTTCTTCTTCATAGGGAATGCAATAGAAGTTAAACTTTGGAGAGGACTGCAAGGGTAACCAACTAAGAATTTGGTGTTGAACAAGATTATGCTTGGTAGTCTCACTTAGATGATGTTGTTGACGTTGAAAGAGTGACCAATCAGGTATTTGAAAAGGGTCAAGAACTTCAAGTACATTAGTGTTGGTTGAACTAACAAGGTGAATTTTAACTTTTTCTTGAAAACCTTCTCGGGTTACTAAGTCAGCAAATATATTTTTCTTTCCTGGGATATTTTCATGTTAAAAAGTGAAAATATCTAGAAACTAAGCCCATCGGACTAAATGACCGCAGAGGGTTTGATTTTTAGAGGCCTTTTTGAAGAATCCTTTAAAGTGTTGTAAATCTGTTCTCAACAGAAAGATTTTGTCAACAATAAATAATTGAATTTTTTTAAAAGAAATTATCACAGCAAGAATTTATTTATGTGTGCTATGATAATTCAATTGAGCTCCTGTGAAGGGGCTAGAGGCATATCTAACAATGAGTTGTTTATCCCCGTGCTTCTCTTTAAGAACACCAGCCCAATGATAATGACTGCTATCTATTTCCACTATTTTGAAACCAGGTCCTGGAAGGGTGAGTGGAGGTAGTTGTTCACAACGGGTCCTAATCTGTTCGATTGCAGCAAAATTTTGTTCTTAAATCTAGTCTGGAGCATCCTTCTTGAGTAATTGATTCAATAGGTGTGTATCATGTGGCATGTAAGAATAAAACCCAGAGATATAATTTATTAGACCAAGAAATCGTTGTAGGGATTCCTTGTTAGTTACAATCATATCTTTGATGCGTCGGAGAATATGATCCTGAGCTTCCATCTATCCATGAGCCAAGAGTTTGACGCCAACAAATATAATTTCTTCTTGAGAAAAATGGCACTTTCTAGGATTAAGAAGTAATCCATGTTCTTTACAAAGATCAAGAAATTTCTTGACATGTTCAAGATGGGTCGTTGGAAACTAACTGAATATAAGAATATCATCAATGTATGGAATGATGAAAGCAGAGTGCTTTCGAAAGATATCATCCATATGTTTTTGAAATATTGAAGGTGTTTTCTTGATACCAAAGGGAAGAACCGTCCATTGGTATAATCCTTGTGGAATAGAGAAAGCGATTTTATACTGATCTCTTGAACAATTTTGATTTTCCAGAAACTGCGAGAGAGATCAAACTTGGAATAGATGTTTGATCCTTGAATGTTGTGCCAAATGTGATCCATGGATGGAAGTGGATATTGGTTGTCAAGCAAGCAAACATTAAGAGGTTTACAATTGATGACAAATATT
>VDFB02035160.1:0-28428 GCA_007258455.2 Sequoia sempervirens
AATTAGAGAATGTATAAAGCAAAAAAATTTCTAACAAATGTGCACACATAAAAAATAGGAGATTAATGTACATGACTTTCAATCCCTTACTTTTGAAATTGATTCTTTTCCAAATAAAAATGTTTGAAACATATTTAATGCAAAATAGTATTCTAAACATGTGTTTTATTTTAACTCGCACTAATATAAAATACAATACATAAATATTTCCTTATTAAATTTTTTTTTTTATAAAGTTAATGCCATTGCATTTCACCTGTACTACTTTTGACGTTCTATTCAACGCAACTTGGTAGGATAGAAACGCATGTCACATTCATCTTCCAAACTTGAGAGGGAGGGACAGATGTATTGAAAATGAGTTATTACGTACATCCAACAAAAGATTCCTCCGGCTCCGCATGCTGTAGGAAGGTAGGTATACGCCCATAACAAACATCGAATTATTATTTTTAAAACAGCTGTCACTTGCAGCTGATGAAGCATTGGAAAGTGACACTTGAGATATATTATATTTGCATTTAAAGCGGTTGGCCACGTCAACTTTGTCCAGGTATTACAAAATTATAGCAAAAGGTTTGTTTGATTCGGTGGAAGAGGGTTGAAACGAGATTTAAATAATTGTGAACATTTTAATTTATTGAATTTCCATTGAAGTGAAGATGCATGGAAAGTCACGATAAGATTTCGGGATTATCGATAAACAACATGTGGGAAGTTGGATTCTTTTTCTTTCTATTATTTACTTTTATTTATCTTTTTATATATTATATTTTATTGTATTTATATTTAATTGTAAAAATTATATTTTTAAATGTAAAACAACACATTATTCTTATATTTTTAATTTATTTTGTCAATAATAAAAATAATAATTATATAATATAAATAAAATTATTAAAAAATATCATATAAGTATACAATTAGTATAGATAATTTAAATACATTTATTTAAAAAATGTTAAGAACTATTAATTTGGAGCTATTACATTTGTGATGACAATTTTTAGATTAAACTATGCATATTTTTTCTTTCGTCAAAAAGAAAAATATATACTGTTTAATCCAAAAGTTGTCATCACAACTACTGTGGAAACATCATACCAAATAAAGTCATTTTATTTGTTTAAGAGTTATTTTATTTTACTTTAAAATTATTTTATTTACTACATTTATGCATCATATGTTGTTTTGGTGATTATGAGAATCACATTCATTATATTAAAATATAGAAAATAAAAAGATTTCTTAGTTTGAGTTCTCATGGGACTTATACATTTAAAAAAATTTCCTATTTTGATGGCTAAAAATAAAAATGCCTAGAAAAACTCAAGTTGATATGACATATTATTAGACAACCAACAAAAGGGCTAACCTATACAAATGCCCTACTTGAACAAAGCTAATAAATAATTAATTAAATTTGACAACTAGTCTTCTTCCTCCTTTGAATTATCACTCATAAGAGTAATCATTCAATCAATGCCCTTGTTTTCTTCAATCCATGTTACCTACTTCAAGAATTAAGTGGCCTTTAAGGATTTATTTTTTCTTTAAGGCTCCATTTGTGCAAATCTTGTTGTGGCAATGGGTCACCACTGCCTTTTAACCTTTCCATAATGAAGTGTCAAAGTTCCTACAATTGGAGGAAGGCCATCACTTAGAAGAACCTCCTACAACATGATATCTCTAAGACCACCCAACAAATCCTTTTTTACTAGGATTTTAGAAAACCTACATATAACCTTCTTAATATCTCCCAGAGAAAAGTTATAGACATCAAGGCTATGTGTTGAATTTACTCTACAATAATGATTTTATGATAAGAATTTCTCTCCAAGAATCTATTAAATTGGATAAAGGATGATCCTAGATTCTATTCTAAAAAATATTTTCATTCTTTTTCTATTATATTGCTTAGAAAGCCACCTAATGCTAGGTGTGCACCAGCCTTACATTCATATCCGTTATTTCTAATTAAAACATATAGAATGAAGTAATTAAGATGAGAAAAAAAATAGACTAGTAAAAAATTTTGAGGCTTCAAACCTTGTCTTACCTCCACATCATAATAGTTTCATCCTAAAGCTATTACGTTAACCATGGCAACCGATACTCGATATGTCTTTCCAATCCAAATACCACATTACTTTTATTTATCTTTTTATATATTATATTGTATTATATTTATATTTTTATATTTAATTATAGAGGAGAGGAATGAGTAGTTATAATATTTGTATTTATAATACTCAATATTATTACATATTTATATTATATAATGTAAATAAATAGTCCATATGTAAATAAAAAAATAAACAAATGTTGATCAAAATGGACCCATACTTGGAAACACGAGAACCTAGATGAATGTTATATAAAAAACATAAATACATTCATGAAGACATGAAATAATTATTTTCTTGTCTCAAATAAAATATCATAACTATCCACTATAAGTGTGTCATTTACAAAATAAAATAATCATTTAATAAAATAAAACACTCATTTAAACAAGTATTGTTATCATAATGAAAAATATTGTACTTATGTGTACAAATATTGGGGTAGCAATGTAAAGCATTTGAATATTTCATATTAATAGTTTGTCCTATCACAAGTATAAAATGCTAGCACAATAAATACAGTGTATTTTCCCATTAAATGTGAAGGATTTAAAAAAATTTAGTGTTCAACTATTGGTCCATTTTTGTTTGATATATGTTGTATTTTAAATAATTATGTGTTGTTTATATAACAACAAATAGTTTTTTTGTGCTCAACTTGGTCCATTTGTGTTGAATATAAAAGGTAGAGATAATAAAGATTTATGGTTACCAATAGGTATTTGGTCCATTTAGGTTGAACTTAAATTTTATTTTAAATAAAAATATGATATTCTATAAGAAACAAATGAGATTTTTTGGTTCAACTACTAGGGTTACCATGATTAAGTTTTGGTTGAATATTTAAAAAGTCAAATTTTAGACACTTCTCAATAGATGTGCTGATATGGTGAGTTGCATGATGGGTTGCACCTTCAAACCTTAGTTATAGATAGATAAGAGGCCAGTCCACATTAAAAAAAAATCAAAGGTCTTACGATATTCTAGTTAGTCACTACATGCTGACAAAGTTAGCTTGCATGACTACTAGCCCCTCTCCCCTAGTTAGTTTGTCAACAATAAAACATAAATTTATATATTATAAATTAATAATTTTGTATTAAATAAAAAATTATTATTATTTTTAATATAGACAAATCACATTTTAAAGTATATATTAATGTTTATAAATGAAACTTTTAAAAATATCATATAAGTATACAACTAGTATAGATATCTTAAATACATATATGTAAAAAATGTTAAAAGATATTAATGTGGATCTATTTTATTTGCTTAAAAGTTATTTTATTTTACTTTAAAATTATTTTATTTACTACATTTACGCATCGTATGTTTTTTCTAGTTAGTGAGGAGGGTGATCCACAATAGTGGTTTTACAATTTTGGCCAAACTAGACCTTTAATTTTTTTTTATTTTTTAATATAAGTGATCTTCACATTAGGACACTATGGTAGATCAGAATTTGAGATGATGCAAACTAGAAGTCTCATCACATTTTGTCTATAGATTCTAAAAATATTTTTTTCAAAATTTTTGGAATCATATTTCACTTCTTTTCCATCTCCCATGAAAACTAGTTTTTTTTTCAAAAAACAACATTTTTAAAAAGTGACACACACCATATAGCATATAACTTTTTTTCCATGAAGGATAAAATTTTGATTCTTTCAAATTTAGATTTGTGACTCTGATATCTAGTGCTTCCACTTGGTTAGATAGTTTTTATTGAATATTTTCTTTAATCAGAGTTCGAGAAGTCAAACCAATGACTATTAGGATGTAAGCGTGATGACATTATAGCAGCGTTACTTTTGTATATATATCGATTTTTTTAATTTTTTTGGTTGGATAAAGGGACTTCCAATATCTAGTGCACTCATATTTTAATTTTTTTGATAATCTACTATTTTTCCACATGTGCAAAACAAAGACCTTTTTAGAAACAAAAATGGTTTTAGAAAACAACATTTTAGAAAAGTGGCCTTTGTCGTATAACCCATAACTTTTTTCCATGAAGGATAAATTTCAATTCTTGGTACATTTGTGACTCAGATATCTATTCTTTCCCACTTAGTTAGATAGTTTTCTATTGAATATTTTTCTTTAATCAAGCTTGAAGTCAAACTAATGACTATTGAGATCTATACGTAGTATAGCGTTACTTTTTGTATATGCTCGATTTTTTTGGGAGTTTGGATCAAGGACTTCCAATATCTAGTGCACTCATATTTTAATTTTTTTGATAATCGCTATTTGCACGATGTGAGAACAAAGACCTTCATTTTTGATGAAAAACCTATGTTATAAAATTAAAAAACAAATACATAATAAAACTGAAACATATTAAAATTATATTAATTGGATAGCTTGTTCTGAAGACTACCTGATTCCAAGTTTGGTTTCTAAATATTCCTCCATTTTCATCCTCAACCGGAGCTTCAAAGCGTAAAAATTTAGGTTTTTTGTGTGAACAAATTAAAAAATTAGGAAAAGGGGTTAAGCTAGAACGAGGTCTAACAAACTGGGTTCATTGAACCCTCTTTATGCTCCATTTTTATTTTGTTTTTTGGGTAGGAAATGTGGGCCCGATAATTATTGGGTTTGCTCAAACACTAGTTCGGTCGAATCCCTTTATGGTTCGGTCGAACTTGTGGGATTCGAACCCCCTAAAAAGGCCCTTTTTTCCATGGGGTCATTTTTTTCTCAATTTTCCTTCCTCCATCAAATTGAAAACCCATTATTGTGGCTTCACCAAGGATTACATTCATTACAATAAAGTATAGAAAACAAAAAGATTACTTAGTTTGAGTCACCATGGGACTACATTAAAAAAACTTTCCTATTTGATGGCTACCAACAAAATGCCTAGAAAAGCTCAAGTTCATACAACATATTATTAGACTACCAACAAAAGGGATAACCTATAAAAATGCTCCACTTGAACAAAGATAATGAATGATAGATTAAATTTGACAAATAGTCTTCCTCCATCTTCGAATTATCACTCATAAGAGAAATCATTCAATTAATGCTCTTGCTTTCTTCAATCCATGTTACCTACTTCACGACTTTAAGTGACCTTTAAGGATTTATTCTTTCTTTAAGGCTCCACTTGAAAAAATATTGCTGTGGAAAAGGGTCATCACTACCTTATAATTCTTCCATCATGAAGTTTCAAAGTTTCTACAATTAGAAGGTCGTCTCTTGTCTAAGTCCACCCGAAAAATGTTTTTTGGTTAGGTTTGTGGCAAGCCTACATATAATCTTCTTAATCTCTCCCAATTCAAAGAGAACACCTATAAACATTGAGGCTATGTGTTGAATGTACTCTATAATGATGACTTGATGATAAAAAATTATCTCCAAGAAGCCACTAAATTGCATAAAGGATGATCATAGATTTTATTTTAAAAAATATCTTCATTTTTTGCTCTATTTTATTAACTAGAAAGGTCACCTAATGCTAGGTGTGCACCAACCTTATATTCATATCCATTATTTCTATTTCAAACATATAGAATGAAAGAGTCAAAAATGAGAAAAAAACATATAATATAAAACTAGTAGAAATTTTGGAGGATTCAAACCTCATCTTATCTCCACATCATGATAGTTTCATCCTAAAGCTATCATATTAATCATGTAAATTAATATTTAGATTGTCCTTCCTAGCCAAATACCATATTCTAGTTCATGTGATCATTAGAGTCCTCCAAGTCAAGTATAGATTTTCCTAGTATGCATGTCAAGATTTCATGAGTTGTCTATTTATGATCTCTCATCAACATGATTGTTCAAATGTGCAATCCTTATGAGTTCTTGTTTGATGATGTTAAACCCCAATCTACTTGGAGGTTGATAAACAATATGGTCAATCTAGTGTTGCTTTAATAAAATGAATATTGTTACTCCTCATTATTATGCTATAGATTAAACTTAGAGTTAAATAGTTTCCATTTATAGTTGAAATATCATGAATGATACATTTCCCTTCCTTGTAAATGACATGGTTGGCCAAGAAATCTACCTTTCTATTTATTTCATGATATATGTGTTAAATTGTAAAGGTGGCAAGTGAATCCAATAGTGGCCAAAGCTATTTATAATATATTGTTTAGCTTCTAATTAACCAAATATTGTTTTTGAATGGCGTTTATTATCACCATGGAGTCACCCTCACTTTAAAAGTTCTTAAATCTATATATATTTGATAAATTTAAAGATTGAGGATAAATGTGTCGGTTTTAGCTTTGTTTTTTAATCTTTCTTTATTTTTTTTAGTCTACTCCTATCAATTTCCCAAGATAGTCTCAAATAAAGCATCCAACACTTGACTTACTAGGATTTCCTCTAACAACTCTATCAAAGTTCATTTTCATCTAATATGGGAATGGTTGTATCTATATTATTCCTTCTTGATGATTTAGAGAAAAATAACTCTCTCAATGTCATGAATGGGTGATATGGACACCTTTTTTAAAAAAAAATCAATAACTAATTTATTGTACTATATTGTTTAACTTATTTTTATTTGAAAAGTCATTTTAACTTTATATGTATATTTTAATTTTACTTTTGAAAAACCTACTTTGTTATTTCACTTTTTTTTCTTTTCATTTTTTTGGTAAAAGGAAAAAGGTTAGTGGTAAAGTCTAGTCCTATACCCTAGGCTAGTGGATCAGGCACTGGAACAATGTTAATAACCCATGCCTTTCCCACTATGAAGTAGAGTCAAACATGTGACCTTGAGCAAGGAAACTCCAAGCCCCAGCCAACTTCACTACAAGTGGTGGCTTAAAGGGTTAGTGATAAAGTCTAGTCCTATACCCTGGGTCAGCAGAGTATCCATTGGCACAATATTAATGACCCCTGCCTTTTCCACTATGAAGCAGAGTCAAACCTCTAACCTCGAGGGAGAAAACCCCAAGCCCCAACCAACTCTACTACAATATTATCTTACTTTGAAGAGTGTGGTAAATATTTAATACTTATATGTTACTTTAAAAAAAAAAATTAAAAAATATGTTTCAACTATGTTTTGGTTTTTATGTACATGGTCATGACACACCACTATGCCTTCCTTATCATTTTAGAATGCTAATTATTCAAAGAGACATTCTATAATTGAAATAGGGTGTGCAATCTAACTTTGTGACCATATCCATACAAAATAAAATAAAACCAACATATTTTAAAAATTAAAACTATTAAAAAGTAACTTATAAATATATAATATTTGTCAACTATAGTTTTTAGAGTAAAAATGTAAACAAAAGAATAATTAAAATAATAAATTTGTTAGTTCTTTAAAAGTAAAACTAAAATTTACATACAAAATTAAAATAACTAGTCAAATGAAAGTAAACATTGAAGATAAAATAAAATATTTTTTAACTAAAGCTTAAAATTTATGTGTCAATATATGTATGTAAATCAATGGATGAGAAGCAATGAGAGGTGAAGGCATGGATCAAGGATTCTCATCAATGGATGAGAATGCAAATTGACAAGGATCAAGGATTTAATCAATGACTCAAGCATTGATTCAAAGAAGCACACTTCATAAAAATTAGGAAGTTGTTAAGAAGTTTGTTACCAGAATACCAGAATATTCCATTTTGGAGGAGTTCAAATGGAGGAATATTCTAGGGGAATATTCCTTTTCAAGTGGAAGGGTGAGAGAAATTAGCCATTTAGATAATTAAAACAATGTTTTAATTGTGCAAGATGAGTGAAATTAGGATTTTTATTAAATAATTAACTTATTTAATGAAAGGGGGTTAAATGAGATATAACTAAATGAACAAGGTTATTTAATTAAATGAGGACATAAAAGGTTAAATTTAAATAATTTGCATTATTTAGTTGAATAGGATGAATAATTAGTATGAAAGAGGATGAATTAACCTAATAATATCGATTATTTGATTAATAGGAGAAACTGATAAATTTAGTTAAATAATGAAGATTATTCAATTAAACGGTTGAAAAGAAGTGATTCAAGATGAAATGGTGTTAGTAATCAAACTCACATGTGCAATATCAAGATAATTTTAAGTGTCTACATTTGATAAAGTATGTGACTCGAAACTCTTTATGGAATACAAATTTTAGATTTCTAATTATTTATCTACACAATGAACCCTTTAAATTGATAATTTACATATGATTTTTAATTTATTTTTTTACTATTTATTTAACTATTATAATTTCTCAATTAAAAGTTTTTTCTCATTTAAGTTAAAAAATCCATTTGACTCCTATTCAACATCACCGCTTAGAGATTTTAGTAAGCTCCACTCCATGGAACCATAACCTAATAAGTGCTTACATTTCCCACTCCAATTTACTATGCAACATATCGGCCTTAAATGCATAGCTCTAATAAAAATTCCCCTTGCATTGCAATTTTCATCCATTTATATTATCTATCTTGTCAATTCAGTGCTTAGAGATTTTTTGTAATTTATCCTAGGAAATTGTTAATTGTTGGCTATGTTGCATGCCTCACGCAAAGATGAGGAACCCACTCAATTGATATGTGGACAAAACTTAAAATAAGGTTGAGAAATGAAAAAATGTTTATTTTACAACAAGATTGTGATGGAGATGGGATGACATTAAAACATGGAATATTCAAAATATAACAAAATACATATAAATTGTGAAGTCATTTAAAAATGAATAACTTAAACACCTTATTTGAAGATACAATATTGATCAAAATTTTACTTTGTAAATATTTGACATCATAAAAAGTTTATTTTATACCCTTGAAACTAATTTTCATGGTACTACTTTACTACTTTTAATTCAATAAACCACTTTAATCTCCTATCAATATTTAAAGCTTTCATGTTTTTATTTAATTGTTAGTGTGAAAGGAAAACTACACATGATTGAGGGAATAGAAATTTTTGCACGACGTAGGTAGTTATCCTCCCAAAAATAAATAATAAAAAATCTAATTAGCCGATAGGGTTTTATTGTGGACTTGCTAGTCCACATTCCATTGGCAAACCTGTCTCACACTCTCATCAAACTACGCTCGGTTGTCGTGAAACTACTCTGATTTTCAGTCGACCGATGTTCAAGTCAAATCAAATTTCACATCAATCAAATCTTACACTATAAAATCTGCATGTCAAATCTTAATGTCAAATCTGCAGTTATTAAAAGTCATATCAAATCTACTTCGAACTAGAAAGCCATGAAGTCGGATACAATGTTTCACTGTGAATAGAGTAGTTGTAGGGAGACTGGTTCTGGTTTGTCTCATTTTTTTACATTTATATTATGGCAGGGTTTTGTAATATCCCTATCTAGGGCAAGAGGAAAGGCCGAGTGAAACGAGAAGTAGGTCTACGTTTAGGCAAGGCAGATTTAGCATAGGACTTCACCATGCTGACTGCAATCTGCCATGGCTTGTGCAACATAATTCTTGCCCTATTTTCCGCCATGAATTTACTACAGAAGAGGAAACATATGGTCGAGGGTAGAGCGAGAATGGCATTGCTACATTGGACTTGCGAGTCCACAAACATCCGACATACCTATCTCCACCAGTAATGAAGATGGGGACGAGATTCTATCTTACATAAAAGCAACAAGGTATAGTGCACTTTGAGCTTCTACAAATAATTATCTTTACAATTCAAAAGGACTGCGAATATCATGTTAGGTGCTAATAACATATTCGTTCTGTCTCAGCAATCCAGTAACAACACTTCTTAGAACTATTACGATCACAAACTATAAACCTGCTCCCAAAGTAGCATAGTAGAACATGGATTTGTAGAGCCAAAGTTTTGATGGTATAGAAGGAAACAATTAATGTTTCATATGTTCAAGGTTAAGTAAACTAACTGCATTTTGTTAATCTGTAACTATCAATAAAGAGTTTGAAGTTGATATAGCTTACTAAGCCATGATGGCCTCTATTTATCAAGAGTTGTTAACCTTGGTTTTAGTGTCATGTATTTTAGATATACATGAAGAATCTCTATAGAAATTGGCCTTGAAAATTAAGATGGTACTTAAATATCACTGACATTGGCACTTCAAGCACATGGTATACACATTGTTTAACCTTGCAGTCTAGTATTTAAGGTTTGGAATTTGACCTTATAAATCAGAGCTACTTTAATGGGTGTGCTTGGAGAAAGTAGTGAGTGCAACCCCACCCATTTTTAGTTTTATCCACCATATGGGGACCGACACTCAAGGCAGAGAGAATATGCAGTGATGGGGAACCTTGTTTTTATCCTTAAGTTCCATGAAACCAAAAGACTTAATATTTAAAATTAAGTCACAAACAAGTCACTGCCTTTTGAAGTTTGGTATAGATGCAGCATTAAAATAATCAGATTTTGTAGGACTTGTGTTTAGCTAGTGCTATATTGTTATTGATCCATTCAACTGATTGATTTTCAATGATTTTTTTTATTTCACCATATGCAGGAAGTTCTCACTTCCAGTCTCTTTCTTGGCTTCTATGAATAAAAATATTTGTTGGGGCTATCAAAGGGCTTGCTTTTCTACATCGTGCTGAAAGTCAAGTTATATATAGAGATTTGAAGGCGTCAAATGTTCTTCTTGATTCAGTATGTCAACAAACAACCCTTCTTATGGCATTATCTATCTTTTAACAAGATTACTGAACTGTTTCTTTCAATTTATGTCTTCTATTAGCCTTGGTTGTATTTTTTGTACTTGATCTAGTAAGTTTGGTTGTTTTCAAAGAATTATAACACAAAGCTCTCAGATTTCGGACTAGCCAAGGTTGGCCCAAAAGGGGATAGAACACATGTATTTATAAGGGTCATGGGAACTTATGGCTGTGCTGCTCTAAAATATCTAGCTATAGGTTCTTCTCATTTAATTACTATTGTGTTTAGTTCATTTGACCTTAAAAATAATTGTCATGACCTTTGAGCATTCTGTCTACTTAGTCTACAATTTTTTTGTGAATTTTAACTGATGCTTGATGAATGTGTGGATTCTATTTGCCAGGCCATTTGACAACAAGGAGTGACATTTATAGTTTTTGATTTGTCCTATTGGAACGCCTCTTGGGCTGCCGCATTATAGAAAATAACCGATGTATAGGCGAACAAAATCTAGTGGAATGGGAAAAACCTTTTATGAATGATAAATGTAAAGTATATCAAATCATGGACACCGGATTGAAGGGTCAATATTCAATCATGGGAGCCCATACTACATCTACACTTGCTCTTAAATGCCTTTATCTAGAGCCAAAGTTTAAGCCTCATTTGAAAGTAGTAGTTGAAACATTGGAGTAGTTGGAGAAAAACAAAGATATGGCAAAGTATTCTCGACCTAATCAATTGCAAAAGATTCAGCTAGCTAATCTCAACACTCGGAACATAAGCCATCCTTCCCATGGTAATCCAAGACCAGGGGACTATACACTCTACCCACATCAAAAATCTACCCATTTGAGGTGAATCTACACTACAACATTGACACAGTCACATCTCATAAAGTGGTGAATTGTTGGGTATGCAATTTATTAGGGCTTAATTGTTTTTGTTTTTCTTTCAATAGGGCATCCTTGGGTAGTCGATAAGTCCCCTTCTTCTTGTTGTGGTCCTTTGCTGAGTGCTCTTGAGAAGCAAACACAATGTCTGTGTAATTTATTTAATTCTAATGCCATAGCCTCCTTAGGAGTCAACAATGTTGCTTAGGCATTGGATTTTCCTCCAAAGTGTGGTTGTAACTTGAAAACAAACATTTCTACTAAAAAAAGGTGCACAACTTGGTTTTCTTTTGTTTATAGTTCATTTATTTTTGAATTTCCTCTACTGTTTAAATGTGATTTGTGAATGAAAGAAGATACCCTGTAGGATCTACATGATAGAATAAGACTACATATTTTTTGTTTTTTGTTTGTTGTATTCATTCTATTAGGTTTTAAAAGCTATATAGGTTATTCAAGTCTTCATGCTTTAGTGAGTGTTTTTGCCTTAATTGATGGCATACATTAAGAACCCAACATCTCATGCCCTTGATTCTTTATCTTTCATTACCTCTGAATCAAATGGTTTATATATTTTTATATCCCTATTTCAACTATTATAAAATGATAGTTTATCCTGAATTGATTAATTACATGTCTGAAAAGACCAGCCCATGTCAATGAGGCCAGGATTTGAAAAAAGATATTGAAGAGTTTTCTACATCTTCGCTACCATGTGCCTTAAGGCTGTGTATTCATTTGTTGCATTTTGAAAGATCAATAATGTAATTATCCACTTGTTTAGTTGGAAACTCTTTTGGATTACCCATTTAATCTTAGATCTATTGAGAGCTTCTACCCTTATTTGGTTGTACATAGGACAACTTGATATCTATTCCTTGCAAACAAATTCTCCTTGAGTTAAATTTTTCCATCTCCTTATTTCCATTGCTAGATGACAAGAATGTAGCCTGTATTGACTATAATTTAGAAAGTGATTTTGTGGTCTGTAAGTGATCATTAGGTTGATCTCAGATCACTAAAATATGATTTTAGGCTAATTCAAGAATTAGTTATTTTTTCCAAGGCAAATCTACCTCTTCATTTCCCTATTTTCAAATCCATTTGGCCTACAGATGATACCAAATCTTCTCGAGTATGAAGAATTGTTTACTATGATAATCAATTTGCATTTATATGTCTTATTTTTATTAGATATGCCACGCAAATCAACTGGTGCCTGGAGAGACCAATAAACTACGCGAAGCTGTTAACGTCATAGTGGAGGGGGCAGTCATGTGTTGTGATTACATCAGCAAGGGAAAAATCTCCAAGTTAGTTACACTCAACCCATTTACTTATGTTGAGTAAAATTGTTTTTGTATGTTTGAAGAAATTTCCAATCGCGCTCTCAAAACAAACGAGACGTTACTCTTAAATAGCTTTTATTTGGAAAAGGCTGAGTTCCATAGTACATGGGTATGTTTAAGAGATCTCTTTTATGTGGATCGTCTTAAACCTCTAAAGACTGTTCATCGTTTATGGTCTCAATCACGTTAATGTTTGCATGCACGCCACCACTGTTCGTTTTTATGCGTTAGTATTAATACTGTTCACTGTCACGATCACTTTTATAGCTTATTTCGAACATTCCGTTGATTAGGTAAGCGTAAATCCCTTGAAAAAAATCTGCTTGGAAAGAAACAAACAATAGATTGTCCAACTTTAGGGTGGAGATGTTGAAATGGTGGGAGTGTAGCAAATCTCTTCATTGTTTTGTCTACAATATCGATCTGGTGATCTCCCAACTACCCTCTTTACCTCCTTCACCAATTTTACTTTAATAGCTAATCGTTCTTTCATTTTCATAGATTTAATATTTCAGAAGCCATGTGTTTGATTCTCGCCTTATCTCGACTTCCAAATGGCCTAAACAGCTTAATCTTTTAAATTTAATAAGGTTAAATGGGAATTATCCATCAAAATGGTTTCAAAGCATTTATATCAATTGGGGTGCGAAAAGAATTTAGATGCAAGTCTTAGTTAAAAATTGATATATTAAATTTTTCATCTTTTCAATTTTCAATACATCTTATATGTTTTGCTTGATCTTTATGGTTGTCTCACTTCTTGTGACCTCCTTTTGCTTGGTCTTTATAGTCATATTGTAATGAGTACAAGCCTTTCTCATTTTATCTTAATAAAAAAAATATTAATTGTTTTTATTTTTTATTTTTTAAACATCTTACATGTTTTATTTATGAAACATTTTTATTTTTTATGTGAAATCTCATATTCTTTGAAAAATATACAATTTAAGTCTAGAGTTCTATTGAAGATTTTTTATTGAAAGGGGTTATATCAAAACCCCTAAGATCAAATACCATTGGATAAAAAGACCTAATATTAAAACAAAGTCTCCTCCCCACTTATCAAAACGTTATCAAAAATCAATTTTACTTCACCTTTTGGAAGATCAAATGAACTCATTTGAAAATGTTATTGTGCAAGTAAGTCATGTAAATACTAGCTTATATATAAAATGAATGTAGGTCAATTAGAAAAACATAATTATCTCTATTAAAAGCATTGGAAATAATATTTTTGTCATTTTTTCAAACACACTTTCCTTCATATAGATGTCCTTATTTCAATGCAAATTAATTTTTTATTTTGATATATATGTTGAGAGAAATATCTTATAGAAAAATATAGGTCTAATTGTTTTGTTAGAACCAATTCAAAAATTAACAATAAATAAAATATTTTTAAAAAATTACAAAAAAAATGTATGTGCCATAGATATTAAGAGTTGATGATCTAAATTTAAGAAATAATTGATTTTTTTTTGTAGTGAATGTTATGCAATGTGATAAAATGCCACTCCACAAAATTGCTAAGAAAAATTTAAAAATGATTTCAAATTTTAAAAATAGAAATATATATTTTTTTAAATTAAAAAATATATATAATAAGCATATACATATAAAACACTACAAAGTTCATTAGATTACATCATTTGGCTATTTTTTTGATAGTTAATATGATTTTTCCATAGTTTATGAAGTTAATTAGAATGCAAGATTTTGGATTAAACCATGTATGTTTTTCATATGATGTTTTAGATCACACTCATGTGATCTAAAACATCAAATGAAAACATACATGATCTAATCCAAAATTTTACATTCTAATTGACTTGTTTAGATATAATTTATTTAAATTAAAATTCCTAAAAAATGTTGATTTTAAGTGTTCGATTTAGGACAAAAGGTGGGGCACACACTATTGTGATTTCAATGATGAAAATAGAAATAAATAAATAGCATAATATTTATGCCTACAATACACATCGACGATCATCTAATTATCTAATTTTTTTTTGTGCCCACCCCTTCATTGAATTATAGACCTTGAGATATTCGTTTTGTTCATTAAAATGGTTGATTGATCATGAACCCTATTCTAAATTGATGGGTTTTGATACTACACTAGGGGATCAAAATATATCATGGTAGTCTCATGTACTATCTTTAGATATTGACAAAAAAACTATGGAATGTCATGTTGTTTGACCATAAAGTCACCTTTTCAAGTATCAACCATCAAGAAATATTTACTTTATTCCTATTAGTTTCAACTAGAAGTTAATTTAGGACCCACAATCTATTGTAGAATATCTAGACACTATAATTAACCAACCCTCTTGATGTTGATTGTTGCATATAATAGGGAGGATTTGGAAAATTAAATTTAAATCTATATTCATACATTACAATAAACATATTTTATATCAAGGTATTTGCATTTATTAAAATACTTTTAGTTGCTAGTTTTAGTACACTAAGACATAAATGTTATGGTATTTTGACATAACTAGGGAAAGAGATAGGGTAAACCATAAAAATAGGAAACTAAGGAATGGCATAGGATAAGTCACAAAAATAGAAAACTAGGGACAAGCTAAGTGAGAAAATATTAGTTTAAACAATTAGGAATAATGATAATCATGAAATTAGGATGATTAGTGTTTTTTAGGTATTGTCATGTTTCTTATAAAATATGGAAAATTTACAATCCATGGGAGTTGAGAACCCAAGACTAAAAGGACAAGATAACCTTCCATTAGTGAAACAAAATAAGCACAATGGGATATATATCATATAAAAATAAGAGTATGTGAATTAAAATGAGATCCTTGCATACATAGGCAAGGTATAGGTGGTAGGAAGGTAGGACTGAGTAAATGACTATCCCTCTAAAATTGTAACACATGTGAGCTAAAATAAAAAATATTTGAGTGTGTGCCAAAAGAACATGAACTAGGTGTCTCAAAAGGTGAGTACATGTGTCTTAACCACATAAAGCGAGACATGAAAATAAAAAAATTCCCTAAATGAAGAATTAACTATTTGGATAGGACTCTCCTAGGTAAGCTAAAAGCTAGCTAGATATATAATGTCTTTATTTACACTAACGATAGATACAAAAGGAGTGATTCTGACCAACTTTGAAATTGGATTCAACACCTAGTAAGACATCCACTAGGGTATTTTTTGATCTATCAATTTAATTGAAATCAAAGGAGTTAAAAGTTCCAGAGTATCCCAAATGATGCTTTTATGTACTACTTTGACATTTTTCCAAGGATTTGGTGCATACACATTATTTACATGGGAAAAATAGCTTGTAGTTCTAAAGTGAAATATTAAAGAATTTGACTCCATTCATTTGAGTGACATGCAAGTAAAGAAGTTAATTAACATTCTTAACTACATTATTTGTGCATTAGAAAGTACATTTGAATGAGAATCTATACACCTTTTCATTAGGGGATTTAAGAATAAATCATGTTAACCCATCCATTGAACATATACCATCAAAAATACATTGTCCATATATCACTAAAATCAAAATCATACATTCATTATACTCAAAGTAGTAAATAGATCTACTAAGATAATATCTAGAACTCATGAAATTATCATGATCATCACTTAAATAGAATAATTTATTCAAGGCACTTTAATGATATTCTTTAATATGTAACTATGGATAGCTCTAGATTATTTTACAAGTGTCCACGCCTTGTAGAAAATCACTACATGGAACATCTTAAAGGTTTGGGTGCCTATAAGTTTAATACAATCATACTTATAACTTTAAGAAAATCATTCCTATAAAAGATAATCTATGGGATTAAAAGGATATCTTATTGTCTACTCTATATATGAATTTTTTTAAAAGAAAAGGGGAAGAGAGTTGCATAAGGAAATACCTACAAGAAAAATATATAGTGAGGCAATTTTTTAGAACAATTATCCTCTACCTAGTACTTAAATGGGTAGAGAAACTTGAATTGATTATCTACATGTGATTAGTTCAACACAAGATGGAGAAACGAGGCATACATTCAATTATATAACATTGAAATATGTCCAATTGAAATAGTAACCACTTCTTATATTAGTATTCAAGAAATATATACATCTTAACACAAGTAAAGGTTTGAATCCTTCGAAAAAACCAGTGCCCAAGTTATAGACTTAACAAATAGATAGAATGAGAAAAATATAAGAAATCCATGCTATTGAGCACAAGCCTACAAAAATGTATATGAACAATGAGAAAGAAACTCTTATTTATACACAATAAGGAGGTAAGAAAGAATAAATTATGTGCTATTACTTCCCTATAGCTACACCAAAGTACTTCCTTACAAATGATAGGACATTAAACATTTGACTTAGTGAAATCCTTTTATAAATTGAATGAAATAGTCTAACTATTGACTAGGGAAATGGTTGGGTTTCAAATATTATAAAGAGGTAGATGGTGTTTTAAATTCATCAATAGTTAGTTGATTTCTAAATCTAATCCTAGTGCCAAAATCATATACCATTCTTGTCAATTTGTAATCCTTGAAATTCATGGGCCTATGAGGAGTACATATTTTAATACATTATTTCCTACTTTGCTACAACTGGATGAATATTTTAATGATTTTGGATCATTGATTGAAATCATAAAAAACTTGTATCATCCCCAGCTAGAACATATAATATTTACCAAAAAACCATTATAGACTATTAGATCTAATGGGTTACTTTCCAATTAGGTGGTTCTTGATCCTTCAGTGCATTTGAGTAAAACCTATGGGTCCACCCTTATCCATTTTAACTAATCTAAAATTTTCTCATTAAAAACTCCTTTTGATGCTCATAGAATGAGATCCATTAGGTCAGTAGGAATAACAAAGATCAAATTTTTTTAGAACTTTTAACTTCCTTCAAGATGCTATGAAGTGTTGATTATCAAAATAAAATGAGCTTATAAGGCTCCAAAATAATATAATACATCATGAAGTCTCAAGGAACATTTAATAAAAGTGATCTATATCACCCCTTAATTATTATCAAAATTAGTTTTCTACCCTTTTTATTTTCAAAATAAAACTACCCCATCACCTACAAAGAAAAAATTGACATGTAGTATATAAAATACTATAATTATGGTGGATTTTGAGGGTTAATCAAGTCATGGGGAAGTGAGGAACCCACCAAAATAATTCATTGGGATATAAAGTCCTCATGCCAAAATTTAAAATTTTTGGGGATTTGAAAAGGGGAGTAGTGAGAAAGAAGATCTATGGATTCTAAGGATTTCTTCAAGGTTCCTCAATTCATTATCACTATATAATTGAAACGTCATGTACTCCTAAAATTCTTGGTCCAAATATATAATGTTCTTGTATGATACCTGTATTATATGTTATCCATTATTTCCTTCACATGTACCTCCAATCATGCCAAGGGTTAGAAAATTTCCTTCACTTCTTCAATGTTGTGTGTTTGAGACTAGAGACATAGAAGATTAATTGGTTTACTCTTTCATCCTCTAGAAATTGTATTAATTGATCATCTGGAGAACCTTTTCATTATGATGTAGATGAGACAAGAGCTTTTTATATACAAGTGTATTAATGGTACCCTCACATTCATAATGGTTTGAATTGAATTGTCCAATTGTGAGTATCCCTCTCCTTATCTAAAATTTCAATGATATTTCTAGTTGCATCCTTGCCATTGACCACACTTATTGTGCTACACTTCTCATTTGAAAATTTCAATATAGATTCCAAATGAATCTCTTGGAACTTATCATCCTTGGAGATAAGGTCTCTAGGACCTTATGAACATTGGGTTTCACCTCTTTTCATAGCGATTGAGTTGATTGCATGAATCTTAGGGTATATAATACATACATTTGATACATCTAAAATGGTTGAATAGTATGAGGTGTGTAAATACCTCATCAAATTCAAGCATACAAATGGGATTCCTAGTTATTTTACTTAAAGATACAAGTTTCATATTTTATCTTAGTATCTATTGAGAATTCCCTTGGTTGCTTCTAGCTTGCTTTCCCCTTTCTCTAGCCTCTTGTTCATGAAAATATAATAAGTTTTTACCTTTCTTTGAGCTCCTTCCAAAAAAATTACCTTATCCTCAATTATAGCCCATAAATATCAATCTTATTGCATGCATTTAGAAATCCTTAAGCCTCATTCATATTTGTAGTTTCTTCATTATTGGTTCAATTTAAGACATGAATAGCCCACCAAATAGGTTCAATTATATTATTCTCTTATCCTACTATGGATTTAAAAGAATTTTATTTTCTCTTTCTTTGACCATTCTTCCCAATGATCTATCTCTAAGAAACTTACATTTTATTCAAGAAATAATCAAGAGAATTGATCACGATATTTGAAAATAAGGAATAAGGTGAGACCAAACATGGATATGACAATATTTATTATGAATTAATTTGGTTGAAGCCTTTCTTGGTAAGTATGTCTTGACTTTTAATGGTTGAGTCTAGAATGAAAGTAGACCCAAGCAATGATAATTGATAGAATATGAAGGTTTACCTAGGGAATAACATGTTAGGGGAGTGGGAAGGAAGGTGGTGGGGTAAATATAGTGCCCTTAAACAGTTGGTTGTGATAGTTTGCACTACCTATACTTTTTTTTATGTCCACTACTATGAGGGTGGTTTTTTGGGTTGGATTGGTTATTTATTATGACATTTTATTATCTATTTCTTCTAATGAGGTGTGGATGTAGGAATACTTCTCAATAGATCTTATCATAGTTGTTAAAGGGTTGTGATAATTTGTAGTGGCCTTGAAGGTGATTATTGTGAGAATTGGGAAACTTGATCCTTTTGAGTAGATTGATGATGTGGATAGGTTATCTTACAATATTTCATAAGGATTGATGGAGCTACCTTAACTACATTTTCAAAGTTCCCATCCTTTGATTCTTTGATTCTAGTTCTTCACTATGAGATTCTTCCTAGCAAGGAGAGGTTTGGTAGGAAACTCACATATTTTAATATAATCATTTGGCTTATCCATATTGGGATACTTTGTACATTTAACATTAGGTATTTATTGAGGGACATACATAGATCTTAAGGACTTGAGTAGTTATCCAATGATCATTTTATCCTACTAGGTTATAGACCTAATGGACTTCTATTAGCTCAATTCTAATCTCTATTGGTTTTTTCTTTATTAGTCTATTAGTGTGCCTATCGTATGTTGTTACCCCTTTTATGGGTGAAGGGGATACTATAAACCAAATAAATCTTATTTCTAACACTATACTTGGAATCTATGTTGTCTAACTACTTGATGAACTCAAGGGTTAATATCTTCTCTAAGACACACTTTGGTAGCTTTAATACTTCTTCACTAAAATTGTGCAACTTGAACATAGTTTAATCCTCATCATAGAAATAATACCCTTATGCGTAAGTGACCGAACTATATATTCCCCTTATATGAATGCAATTTATCAACCTATATAGATAAGCATCAAGTAACTTAACAATTTTTTTCTTTTTTAAGGCATGTATTGTTGGTGTTATACATTATGTACCTTCTGACTAATTGACTATTATTTCCAAAACCATACTTAGAATCTATGTTTTCTATCTACCTGATTAATTTAATAGTGAATACCTTATTTAAGAATTACTTTGGTAGCTCAAATACATCTTCACTAAAACCATGCAACCTAATCATAGTGTAGTCCTCACCATAGAACTAGTGCCCTTTGGTGCAATTTTTCAACATCTATAGGTAAGTTTTAAGTATCTTGAAAATATATTTATTTTTCAAGGCATGTGTTATTGGTGCTAGAAAAAACTCAAAAATATTGTTATAGTTAGAATGTGGATCCATGAAAGATGGGAGTAGACCTTGAAGGTTAACAAATTTTATGAAGCATATAGTCCTCAATAGTTGAAGAGATAAAAAACTTGATACAAAATGAAGTGGGCCAAATAAGATGGATATCTAATTACTTATGGATACTACTAGATATGTATTCAATTAATTTAAAGGTATGGTATTAATCCTTTAAGTGGCTTTCATTTGGTAGAGTGATCCTAGTTGAAAGTCATGGACTAATTCATTTTACTCAAGAGTAAGTAAAGGCCATCATAAAATAGGCATATCCACTCAAAAGCCATTAAAGGCTATAGGGTTTTCCAAGATCTTCTTATTATCATAAGAAAACCTCAAATATTTGTTCAATAGCTATTAAAATTTATAAAAAAATAAATCAACCCAAAAACTAGTGCAAGTGATAGAGATTATTAAACTATTAAATAAAAATGATAAGTTGAAATTAAAATATCACACAAGACTTAGTTTCTTGAGAAAGAAGTGTAAAATATCATAATAGCTTATTCTATGTATGATTAAGGAAGGAAATATTTATAATATATAGCCTCCAAGATTCCAAATACATGAGGATGAGGAAGAGGAAGAAATCCCAAAAAATAAGAGGTAGCTTTAACTATGTTTTCAAATTTGGGAGGATAAGGAAAAAACCATAATCCCATGAAAGGAGAATATATGTAAATCATTATCCTATCCTACCCAAGTAAAGGGAAACTACCTAAGTAAACCTAATAAACTAATGCAATATCACACTTAGCATAAAACATATCCAAGGAGAATAAAATATTACACTAACACATTCTATTATGTGCAATTGAAATAATAACAAAATTGGTCTCAATAAGATAAGCCATGTTAGGTACCCATTTATAGTCTAAAGAATCCCTAAAGTATGAAGAGTGTGTACCCCATATAAGTATAATAGGAGAAAACCTATATGAAAAACTCCATCACCTATTGTTTCATTAGAGAGATATTTTCTTCTTTAAGGGATTCTAGTGATTCTATTTAGTAGAATTATTCATATTTATAAGATATAATTTATTGGGAGATATTATTACGAAAAATTTCACATCATTTTGTGGACTCTCACCTTTTAATATCTTGATGAAATTATTAGGGATATTTTTCTTTACATTTAATGATAACTTGCATTGAGTTGCATCATCTCCCATTCTAGATTCACTTGTTCTATCTCCACCATATCATGCTTCTCAATTAACACTTCTCGATTCACATTAGTGGACAAGTTCAAGAAGTTAGGTCCACAAAATGTTCAAAAATGTGAAAATATTTTTCTTGATTTTAAAAAATTGTCACAGTTGGACTTAAAATTTGAAGCACTTACACCTTAATTCTTAAAAATTTCTAGTAATATGAAATTTAGTATTTTGAGTCTAGCTTTCAAATAATTAATTTATTTTAATATCAAATGATAAAATTATTTTTTAATACCTACATGTATAAAACCCACTTTTTAAAAGTCACAGTTGGACTTAAAATTTAAAGCACTTACACATTGCATCTTTAAAAAGACTAGTAATATGAAATTTAGTATTTTGAGTCTAGTTTTCAAATAAGTAATTTATTTTAATACCAAATGATAAAATATATTTTTTAACACTTGCATGTATAAAACCTACTTTTTAAAAGTCACTTTTTAGGACCATAACTTGCACATGCACGAACACCATAATTTGACCTAAATAAAAGTATTTTTATAATTTATTTTGGGGAAAGATGTGTAATAAAGTGAAGATTGATGAGGATATTTTTATAATTTTTTAAATATATTATTTTATAATTGATTTTTATTGGCCCTAGTTGTTGTTTTTGAATACTGTTATGTACGGACACCATAATTTGAACTAAACTAATCATTTTTTGAATTCTTTTCATTGTGTAAAGATTTTTTTGTAGATTGATGTCATATAATTTTTAAAAAATAAAATTAACAAATTAAAAATTATTAAAAAATGTGAAAAAATGACATTTCAAGTTTATGGACTAGTTTCCTTAGAAATTAATTAAAAAATAGAAAAAATAATCCAATCATAAAAAAAATTATACATTTGAAAACTAGACATTGCGATTTATAATGGGTTTGAATTTCACAAAATAGTTTTGAAAAGAAAGCATGTCAACCGTATTTCCACAGTTAGTTATTTCTCTTGACATAGCCATGACCTTTTACTTATAGGTCCAACTTGGGTTACCATGCCTTTCCTAAGCCTAAAAGAAAATTAAAAAGTGGGTTAATATATTTTTTTTTTGAATGGGTACTCGCTTTAAAATGGGAATTCATTCTTTTTTTTCAACAGGTACTCATTTAGGAACATGATTTCAATTTGAAGCTTAGGTCCCTATTCATAAACTTGTACACTTGTTCCTTTCAATATTTTTTCTTTGTAGGAAACTTCCCCTCTTTGTGGGCCCATATTCTTGCACTTATCCTAGTCCAAGTCTCACACTTCAATGATCACCCTTATCAAATCTTGTATGGCATAGTCATAGCTCAATATTAGTAGCAAGAACTGAAAGCAATTTTGAGATCTATATAATTAATTCCTTTCTACATTCTACTAGAGTTGGAATTTAGTACTATATGATAGGTCAAGTTTTCTATATTCCAAAAGGAAGTCACATCATTTTTACAAAGGAACATACCATAGTGTATTCATTATGCAACATTATGTACACTATCTTGTAAGGATTTAAGAATAATCACTTGTGAGGGATATTTTGTTCTCTTTTAAATACATTAGTTGGGACAAAGGATTTTTCTATGTTTTTTGTCCAATAATACTTTCTAGTCCAATATAGTTTCTTTGTAATTTAAGGTTATTTTATATTTTACATGGGTACCTAACATAGCTTTTCTTGTTGGGATCCATTTCATTATTACCTTCATTTCACTCAACGGGGTGTTAGAGTGTAAGATTATATTAACATTATATGTTTTAATCCTAATTGTGATATTGTACTAGTTTATTAAATTTACTCAGGTAATTTCTTCCTACAAGTGATACAAATTATTAAAAAAAATTATAATTGATGAAATCAAAATAGCACAAAAGAATTAGTTTCTTGAGAGAAAAGTGAAAAAACTCACAATAGATTTATTGGATATCTTATTAAGTAAAGAGTTAGAATATATAACCTCCAATATTCCAAATTCATGAGGATGATGAAGAGGAAAAATAACAAAAAATAAAGATTTTTATGAAAATTTGTTAATCTATGAGCTTAAGGAAAAAATTAAATCCCGTGAAAAAGGAGAATGTGAAACTAATTACCCTAATCCTACCTAATTAAAAATAAAATACCTACATAAACTTAATAAATTAGTTTAATATCATAATTAGGATGAAACATATGCAAAGTGAATAAAATATCATACTAACAACCCCTTTAACTACAACTAAGGTAAAAAGAAGTGGGTCCCAACATCAAGGCCATATTAGGTACCCATGTACAATTTGAAATAATCCCAATGTATAAATAGAGTATATCTCATAGAAGTAAAATAATAGAAAAATCATAGGATAAAACTCCATGGATAGACTAGAAAAAGTATGTCCCATTGTAGGACATAAAAAAATTTCATTGATGGAGAAAAAAATATCAAATAACTCCATTCAATCAAAACACCATAACCTTTGAACCATGCCAAGGATAAACATCAATCCATTTTGTTTGTAAGATACCATTTTGTTCAAAAAACAATATCATTGAAAGGCAATATGTTTTCCTATCTTTGACATCAAGAGAAATAACCAAGGGACAACAAACTCCCCCTTTTTGCATCAATGAAAAAGTGAAGAGAAAGATATGTAATTCCTCAATTTATATACCAAGATATGAAACCAAGCTGATCAAGTATTCATGAGAGTCTGAAAATGCATGCATACCAAACTATGCCTCTATGACACCTTGTATACCAAGTAATCAACAAAGATGAAATACCAAAAACTACAATGTTAGTCAACATATCTATCAACAACTGAGAACAATCAAATCATTGCAAAGTATCACTGTTTGGCAAAAAAAAAATTCACCAAGTACTACCATTGAAACATACAATAGTATCAAAGTGTACAACATTCATCAAGTAAATTTGACCAAAATGAATACACAAATCTAAAAACCTATTCATGTAATTTAACTTTTATGAAACCCATAAAATTAAGAAAGATCACTGAAGACAACAACCAAGGGGCAATAAACTCCCCCCTTATTTACTGTTGAACCAAAACATTCATATCAAATTTACAAAGGCTGATAAATTTCTCAAACTATCCTGCAAGACTGAGAAAGATGTCAAATTGAGCAAGATGTCAAATGTATCAAAAGAAGATGGCATGTCACCAACCAAATACTATGTCAAGGGCATCATTATGAATAGAATTCACTGAAGTAAAGAACTAAATCACTAAAGGAAGTGATATTCTTGTATTGTGTAATGCCCTAAAATTAACACTTGATAAACAATGAAGGAAAAAACACCAATTCCAAATTTTGTTCACTCATGCTTGCAAGACTCTCAAAGTTTGCTACCAAAGCAGACACAACCAAAAGACATACAACTCTTGACCAATCATAAAGTATACTTCTTTTAGTTAGATAGCTAAATTGTTTAGACCATCATGGCCAATTCAATAGGAGACACAAAATTCACATCTCCAAGGTAGACTTAAATAGTCCAATCAACCCAAAATGAATCTGAAACATTATATAAGCCACAAGTCATCAATAACATATATATATATAAGTAGTAATCACAAAAATAATAAAAGAACAAACCCTAGGGGCCAGACCTAGTCCTTGGGGGCTCGTATTAGATGGCCTTGCCTACATATATAATTCACAAAGGCACCGTAGTTCGACAACTAGACTTCAACCATCTCACCCATGGTTGGATAGCAAGGGGATAATATCCACAAGGTTAAAAAGATGACCATAGCTCAAACACAATCCTAACCCAATACACAGATATATGCCAGTTCAATCTTGTAATCAAAATTAATGTGTTCCATAAAAATTACAAACTAAAGAGTGGGTATGCAACCCTTTCTAGGGTCCACTTCCCCAGACAGTTCCACGATCGGCTGCCACCCACTTAGGTGAAGCCATGGATCAGAAAACCTGCTAAGGGTATGAACAATTTTCAAAAGACAATTTGTTCATGAACAATACACATCACGCTTACATGGAAATTTATTGGTAGGACATAATATTTTCCTCTCTATAAGGCCAACAATCCCAATTAAGAGGAATGATAAGAATAAAAGTAACAACCGTCATAGTCATTATGATACGTTTAGTCATTGAACTAAACATTGTTTGAAATTATATATCAATTTGATAGACCATAGTTGAGCTTCATGAAATAGATTCTACATATAACAATATAGAAACTCGTTTATAACTCAAACTAACAACTTGGTTTCTATGTGAAATGTTACAATATAATCATAGTTTAACAATACGGTTTCAAGACAAAATTAGTAGCAATATGAGCATAATAATGATACACGAAAATAAATCCTATTTGAAATAACTTTATTGTTAACTAAAGAATGGATAATAACAACCCCACCCTTTTAACTTCAAAAATTTAACTAAAGGACCTTATATCATGCTCTTACACTACCACAATGGCACATTTTATTTAAATTAGACTTAAAGAAGGAAACACACGGAAAGAAGGTACTCTCAATGACAGTAAAAACTTAATGAAAGTCCTATCGTACATATTAAGTTGAAATCAATAGCTCATAAGCAACTTGTTCTAGAGGAATTCCAAAACACCAAGCACAAAGGCACAAAAAGAAAATTCAAGTATAACAAAAAGTGGTAATAGTTCCTATAGAGTCAACATATTTACTTTTATTAAATGACATATTTAATTATATGGTTTATACTGTTACGATCATTAGTAACCTAGATATGTCATTAAAACATTTACCCTTAATAATGAAGGCAACTAGAAAATATTGGGTGTGCGATGATAATCATCAAATTATTCATTGTTGAGCAACAATAAAAATTGAGGTTTTATAGAGATACATGCATGAGAATTTTAATGACAATGCAAATTTCACGTTAACTGTATTCGATTATGGATTTATAGATTGATCAACTATAAGGTTTTAGAGAATGCTTATTTCTTTCAATAATTTGATGCTATCATAACTTTCTAAAAACCTTAATACTATAGCACATATGATATGCAAAACCAAGAATAAGAATGAATGTCTTTAATACTTCTTATTAGGTCAGAGATATAGTTCATTTGATCATGTATACCAACCCAATATCATATAGAAGAAAGAAAACCAGAAATAATATAATTGTCTATGCCTGGCTATGACTGTTGAGTACAAAATAGATGCTACAATACATTTTTAGTGACATTCATCAGGCATTTTGTATTTGTGAAGTATTCAAAATATAAAGAGATGTATAATGACGAAGACATCCTATGAGGAGAATTATCTTCCTTTTTATGGTGATAGATACTATACAGAAACTAAAATATTTTATTGCAAACATGATAGTTCTCCATATGATGGTTAGGCGAAGGAGAAAATCATCACTTAGGTAGAGGGTAATTAGTAATCTCCTCAGCAAAACAATTAAGAATATCGAACCTTGAAGGAAGTTAAGGATAGGAATGGAAAGAGAGTTGAGTTTGCTTCTGCAACAAGGGTATGCAAGTCTACAAATATAAACATTGTACCCAAAAGAAAACCTAGCGCAATAGTAATCTTATAATCACCACTAGATATAGAAATTTAAAAGACCATTATTAATATTCGCCCCTTCACCAACCTGCCTATTCAATAGAACCATGCCACAAATTCTTCAGATTAGCTTATGAGGCTCGCTCTTTCTATAATGTGAAAATCAATGAAGGTAAAAATAATTCTACACGATTGTTCTTGAATGAGAACCCTAAAGAACACTAAATGTTTCCCCTCTTAGATTATAAAAGATGGAAAATACCATAAACACAAAGGTGTGGCATTTTAAATCATCTAAATGCAGATTTCTACAATAATCATTATGATAAGCAGATCCCATTAGTAATACCACAGTATATAGATTTGTTCATATTGGCACTATCGAATGAACTAATGGAGAAGAGATTCGGTTCAAACCTGGGATATGAAGAAATAAATAGAAGAATGGCTTTACAATTTCGTCGAGCATTGAAGACTTGGTGTAAAAATGCAGCTAGGAAATTGACTCCCCAAATCCTTCCAAGATCACCTCTATTCAAGAAATTATCATCCTCCAAGAAAACAACCTGAGATGGTGTATCTCTCAGATCCTTAGCAAGCCTCTTTCTTTCTAATTGTCTCTCACAACCATCTTCCTTTCTATCTGTGATTTTCTTCTGCAACTTGGTGGTGATACCTCCCCCATCGTTCCCTTTTCCTTCTTTCAAGTGGAATCGAGGTGGCCTTTGATAGCATCCTCTATCTACGCCAAAAATGGAAGCTTGAAATCAGGTATGGACCTCGACCAAGCATATAGGATGAAGGCGTTTTGTAAAC